>JBBPBX010091789.1:0-13865 GCA_038048925.1 Garcialebias charrua
AAGATTTACCTGACTAAATAAAGGTTGAATGAATGAATGAATTCTGGTTGGAACTCATCTCAAGATAAACTTCCCTCTAATTCTTCCTCCATCTTTCCTACTACTCTTAAACTTCTCCTTATCTCTAAGCCAGTAACTAAACTTTGAGGAATATTTGCCTACAGATATAAAGTAATATGGCATCTCATTACTTGTTCTGTTGTTCCAAAATTGAATCTGCTGACGAGTAATTTATAGGAAATAGATCGATCAATCAATGTACATGTTATGATGTAATTTTATGATGCTGTTAATGATTCAGTTCTGCTGAATCAACATAAATTAACGTTTCATGCCTTTTACATCACTCATCTGGTCACAAATGTATTGTTTAATCTCAAAGGTGGGCGCCAGACCGCTAGGGAGCGCTAATGCGCTAATCCGCTTATAGCGGACCTAAACAATTTGTTAGCTTTACAGCGGAGTGACTAACTTTTATAATTCATAAGCGGATTTGCGCTATTTTTATTTAAAATGCAGTACAGCTAATAACTAATTATCTATCAGTAAAAACTAAAAAAACTTATTTACGGGCTCTAACGCTGGCTCTCGTAGCTGCTTGTTTACTTTTCCCCCTTGGTGAGGGAGCAGAGGGGAGAACAGACGCGGATCTACCATGTAGGCAAATGATGCCGTTGTTTGGGGCCCCAAATCAGCAGGGGCCCCGGCCCCGCCCCGGCCAGTCACCTACATCACTAACATTGCTCCTGCTTGTTAATGTACATTTAACATGAAAATAATTATAGTTACGATGAAAACGATCATTAAAAACGCAATACAAAAACCTACTAAAAATGGACTATTCCATCTTGACATCTTCCGGGTCAGAGGTGAACTCGGGTGCTAACGTTGTGGCTAGCTGGTTGTGCTCGGTGTCTTCATAAATCATGAGAGAACCCCGCTGTATCAAGCCAAATTAACGTGGCCGGAGGATTGTACAGGTAGTCCCCGAATTACGAGCGCTCTGATCTGCGAGGTTCCAGACTTACGAGCTGCGAATTTTTGGAAAAAACGAAAAAAATACTGAGTTTTCATGTGTTTTTTCACTACAGTTAGCAAGTTAAGCATATAAACACACGTTTCCGATCATTTTTATGCACTCAAAAGTAGTTTTTAGATGAAAATAGAGTGTTTTTAGGTGCGCTGGCGAAATTTACGAGCGGACTTCCGGGTTGAATTTTTGGAAAAAACGAAAAAAATACTGAGTTTTCATGTGTTTTTTCACTACAGTTAGCAAGTTAAGCATATAAACACACGTTTCCGATCATTTTTATGCACTCAAAAGTAGTTTTTAGATGAAAATAGAGTGTTTTTAGGTGCGCTGGCGAAATTTACGAGCGGACTTCCGGGTTGAATTTTTGGAAAAAACGAAAAAAATACTGAGTTTTCATGTGTTTTTTCACTACAGTTAGCAAGTTAAGCATATAAACACACGTTTCCGATCATTTTTATGCACTCAAAAGTAGTTTTTAGATGAAAATAGAGTGTTTTTAGGTGCGCTGGCGAAATTTACGAGCGGACTTCCGGGTTTACGAGAGAAATGGCGGCCGTTCCAAATTACGAGATTTCCGGTTTACGAGCGCCTCCTTGTGACGGATCTCGCTCGTAAATAGGGGAATACCTGTATTGTGTGTTTTGTGTCAACCACTCGACGGTGAGTCGTTCGTTTTATGTATTTGGGTTCCTTTTATGTAGAAATGCGGTGGCGACACGCCCGTGTATTTGAGATTTAAAAGTGGTCTTAGTGATTAAAAGATCATTCTCTTTTTGTTAATTTTGTGGCCGAATAGAATATATATACGTAAAGTATTAAATAAATCTTTTGATTTTTGTAATTTCATCCTTTTAAGATCATTTTAGTTACTTTTCATTAAATCTGTTGACTGCCTATAGAATGTTGGAATTGGTTTAATTTATTTTTGGGTTGCGCAACAAAAAAGAAATTACTATTTGTTTTTTGAAACAATATTGAAGTAAATTAAGCTTAATTGACTCTTATATGAATTAAACTTGGATACAACTTGGAAGTGCACTTTAAAACTTGATCTGTAACTTTAATTTGATTGTACTGTTGATGTGGTATTTGAATTGAAGTTATAATAATAATAAACTTTATTTGTATAGCACCTTCCTGCAATGCCTTGCATTGACCAAGGTGCTTAACAGGACATTTGAATGATTCTTGAAAAATACCTGCTGGAATTATTTTATTTGTTTTTGTGAATGTTTAACTATGTGAATGTTTAACTATTTTTGATAACAGTTTAGTCCTGTGTATATAGTAATGCTAATTTTTGTTTTGTTTATGACCTTGTTTAGGTCAGGGTTTTTTTCACCCCCTGTTCCCACCCAGGATGGCAAGCTACCGGATAACCACAGCTGTGCGGTAGGACTTAAATTGCACCAAACTATTTGTTTTTTTCTGGACATATTACCCTGGATCATGAACTACAAACTACCAGATTATTGATTGATGGACCTTTAATCATCCAGGATTCAAGAACTGATTTAAAATAGAAAAAAAAAAATCTTGGGTGTAATCAGGGTCTGTTTTGTTGTGTATTTTGTCTATTGGTTGTAATTAGGGTCTGTTTTGTTGTGTGTATTTTGTCTATTGGTTATACTCAAAGAAAATGATTATTATTACAAACAATATTATTATAAATACCTTCCTAAGTCTGTACAATACAAACAACTTAAAACTTGCTTCTTGTCTGATGGTGTTTTATTCACACAACAGGCTCCTCAGCTGAACCTTTTCTGATTGCCTATTTACCATATCTGGCCGTGGTCAGGCACCTAGCCTTAATGAGCGTTACACATCACCCAAAAATCCAGGAAGTGCTCAGTATGCTTGAGCGGGAAGACAGAGGAGATGGAAAACAGATGAAGCCAACGCGAAGATACAATTAAATAGCGGTTTAGAATTTAGCTTCCCCTAATTTTCATAAGACATTAGTGCTTTTGAAATTGCGGACCTAAATAAATTAATTAGTGCTTTAGAAATAGCGGAACTAATTTTTGGATTAGCGCTGCCCAGCACTGTTTAATCTGAAAAAGAGAGAACCCGTGAATTATTTATGATAATTTGTGTCAGTTTAAAACCTGCTCATTTTACATCTGGTGAACAGTACAGATCAGTAAATCTGATCTACCCCTGATCCCTACACGTGGACAGCTTGACTGCAGGATCCAAACAGTTCCTAACACAGCTTAGCTCCACACTTCACTTTAGACTGCAGTAAATAAATACATACCTGTGTAACCCTGATGTTTGGTTTGATACCAGTGAACTGATGAATCGCTCACCCAGGAACTCTTCTCAGCTTCACAACATTTATTAACATGAACTTCATCTGTAACAGAAAAAAAAAACGTGATTGGCGGTGGTCTGACATGTAGCTCCTGCCCTAACTCTGAGAACATCAGGCAGTAAAAAATGCCGTCAAGCCAGTCTCCACTTCCAAAATGATGGTTTTATTGAGCACACAAACACTATGAATTACGGTAACCTTTGCGAGTTTTCAAAATAAAAGCTGTTAATGATGTCATACTTGCTGTTGTTACAAAATTATTTTTATCATTATTTATTATATGAGAACTGTTACTCAATATATATATATATATATATATATATACATATATACATACATATATATATATATACATATACATACATATACATATATACATATATATATATATACATATATATACACATATATATACACATATATACAAAGGTGGGCAAATGAACGCTAGGGAGCGCTAAAGCGCTATTCCGCTTACAGTGGACCTAAACTTTTTGTCAGCGTTTTTGTGAATTGACTAACTTTTATAATTCATAAGCGGATTTCTGCTATTTTTATTTAAAATGCAGTACCGCTAATAACTAATTATCTATCAGTAAAAAAGAAAAAACCTATTTTACAGGCTTTTAAACTGCTAACAGACAGACGGAGCAATGCATATTCTGGTGATGTGGTCCATGAGCAGTCGTCCGGAGCAGTCGTCCGGTTGGTTGATTTATGAGCGGGGCCCGCCCCAACGGGCCCTGGCTATTGGCTACTCTACTACTGTCATGTGACAAGAAAGACATGATTGGTCAAGTTAGCAGCCGCCAGTGTTTTCTCTGCAGCCTTTCTCTGCAGCCTTGTTAATGCTGCTTGTTTTACCTTTTTCCCCACCGTAAACAGCAGAGAGGAGGAAGGGTTGGAGGGGGGAGGGAGCAGAGGGGGGGATCTACCATGTAGGTAAATGCCTGGGGATCCCATCAGCATGAGGCCCCGGCCCCGCCGCGCCCCGGCCAGTCACCTAATTCCTAACATTGATCCTGCTTGTTAATCTACATTTAACATAAAAATAATTATAGTTACGATGAAAACAATCATTAAATAAGCAATTTAAAAAACGGTTGATTTCATTATCCCCCTACTAAAAATGGACTATTCCATCTCGACAGCTTCCGGGTTAGAGGTGAACTCAGGGGCTAATTCCGTGGCTAGCTGTTTGTGCTGGGTACTTGGACAAATCCTTAGAAAACCCAGCTGTTTCAAGCCAAATTAACGCGGCCGGAGGATTCTATTTTGTGTTCTGTGTACACCACGCGACGGTGAGTCGTTATTTTCATGTATTTTTATTACTTTTCATTAAATCTGTTGAGTACCTATAGACGCTAACTGTGTCTGCCGGTTGGTTGTGGGTTACTAATGGAAATCCTTAGAAAACCCAGCTGTTTCAAGCCAAATTAACGTGGCCGGAGGATTCTATTTTGTGTTCTGTGTACACCACGCGACGGTGAGTCGTTATTGTCATGTATTTTAATTACTTTTCATTAAATCTGTTGAGTACCTATAGACGCTAACTGTTTCTGCCGGTTGGTTGTGGGTTACTAATGGAAATCCTTAGAAAACCCAGCTGTTTCAAGCCAAATTAACGTGGCCGGAGGATTTTATTGTGCGTTTTGTGTCGACCATTCGACGGCGAGTCGTTAGTTTTATGTATTTGGGTTACTTTCATGTATAAATGCCGTGGCGACACACCCGTGTATTTGAGATTTAAACGTGGTTTTAGGGATTAAAAGATCATTCTATTTTTTGTTAATTTCGTGGCCGAATAGAATATATGTACGTAAAGTATTAAATAAATCCTTTGATTTTTGTAATTTCATCCTTTTAGGATCATTTTTGTTACATTTGGCAGTGTAGTGCAAATATTGATAACGCTGCCGGCTATATATAAATATATATATATATATAATATAGAAAATATATAAATAGCGGATTGGATTAGCTTCCCCTAATTTTCATAAGACATTTGTGCTTTTGAAATTGTGGACCTAAAAAAATTAATAAGCGTTTTAGAAATTGTGGAACTAATTTTTTAATTAGCGGTGCCCAGCTGTGTATATATATATATATATATATATATATATATACATATACATATATATATACATATACATATATATACATACATATACATATATATACATATATATATATATATATATATATATATATATAGGTATAATAATAGCTATATTATAGGTATAATAATACCTTTCCCCTGATGGTAACATCAGGGAAAAGGTACAGATCAATCAAGACAAGAACAAACAGATTTAAATATAGTTTTTATCTGTCCACCATTACTGAACTGAACAAAATCTGTAAAAAAAACTGAATAAGGAACAACTGGTGGAATATCAATCTGCTTGTGTTGCACATTTGGAATGTTTCAAACCTGTTATCATCTTTAATACAGTTTATATTTATATTGTTTTATATTTTACTGTTTTACTTTTTACTTTTGTTCTGGGAAGCAAACCCAGATTTCCCTGTATTCATGTGCAATGATAATAAAGGTCTCTTCTATTCTATTTTGCAGCAGGTTTTGAATTGTCTTCTGCTGAACTTGATCCACCACAAAGACTGTGTGGTTCACAGAGTTTCTGCACAAATCAAAATATGAAACTTTAAATTAAAATGTTCTGAGAGAACAATAAGTATAATTTTTATTCACACTAACCAGAAACCTCCAGTGATTTTGGTCGACATGGACAAATAACACAAAGCTCTTGTAATTCTCAAAATTTCAGGTTCAGGTTCAGGTTACTTTATTTATACCCAAGGGTAAATGTGGTTTGCAGTGGTACAAAGCATACATCCATCCATGCGCACACACAAATAAAAACAGTAAAAACATTTAGTAAAAACACTTCAAAGAAACCATAAACAGATAATGTTGCACATAACGGTGTTAAGGCTCCCCAAATCATATGTAAAATGAAAAATAAAAACATATAACCACTAAAAGCTTCAACATTATTTCAGTTTGTTCATTTCAGTAACAGCAGTGGGAACAAAGCTATTTTTAAAACGTGTTGTCCTACATTTAGGGACTAAAAACCTCCGACCAGAGGGAAGAAGCTGAAACTCTCCGTACAGGGGATGAAGGACATCTTTTAAAACAGAAGAAGCTATCCTCTGTACCTGACTAACGTACATGGATGTTACTGAGGTTAGGGTTCCTCCGGTCAGTTTAGATGACAGCTTAACAATCTGCTGAAGGGAATTCTTTCCTCTCAGTGTAGTGTGACCAAACCATGACACCAAAGAAAAGGATAAAACAGATTCAATAAAAGCACGATAAAACATGGTCATTATGGTTCGGTCAATATTAAAATGGTTGAGTTTCCTTAGACAATAAAGGCGCTGGTGGGCCTTTTTGCACACCTTGTCAAAATTGGTTTCAAAGTTTAATTTATCGTCTATGATTGTCCCGAGATATTTGTAAGACTGCACTGTCTCAATTGCTTGACCTTTAATTAAAGTGACTCCGTGCTGGTGAGGTTTCTTCCTAAAATCAATGATCATGTCTTTTGTCTTATCTGTGTTTAGTTTGAGGAAAGAGTCCTCGCACCATTGAACAAAATCATCAGTCACCTGCCCATGGCTACTTTCATTTCCTTTAAGCAGACTGACAATAACAGAATCATCTGCATACTTTATAATGTACCTGCTCTCATGTCTGCTCCGACAAATTTACCAGTAAAAAGAAACACTGGATGTTAAAATGTTACAAATGTCATTTCTGAAATTAATGTACAATTTTAAATGTTATTTTTTTCCAAATGGTTATTGTCACTTAAAAATATTAAACATATAAATTATTTTAAATTTAACATTCCTGTTTTTACTTGAACTATGTTGCATTTCAATGAGACAAACTTTCTGCACAGTAATGATGTGATTTGTGGTAAAGTCGTACTTACCCTCACTGTTTCTACAACATCCTGAAGAACGAGCAACAAACACAGCAACTTAGGGAAAATTACATGGTGGACCTTTATTTTGAAATTCCACTTGGTGGATCTTGGTGACCTTTGGTGAACAACATCTGGAGATGTTCTACAGTCAGACTGAAGTGAGACTGGTCACTGGAAACTAAGAGTTTTGTTTTAATATTAATGGAAACTTCAGGGGAAACAACTTAACATTCTCACATAATGAACATACAAATAACCACAAAACAGAGACAAAAGTTAAATATTATGGATCCATATTCACAGGAGGACATTAAAAATCATTTCTGAACATAGACCAGCAAGAATGACTTCAATCATCTAGAGTCAAAACATGAAAAACACATTGAAGTTTTTTATTTATTTAACTTAGCAACACAAAAAGTTCTCTACTCTTTGGATATGGGGGCGACATTCAAACTTTTAGTGGAAACAGCTGAGCAGGAATGTTGGTCCCATTACAGCTTCCAGTGCTAACATGTGTTTTATGTACAGAGTTTGTACCAACAGGAGACACACATCAGCTTTTATTTTGAAAGAACCTCGCAAGCGTGACTATCTAATTCATGGTGTTAGCGCGTGCACAACCAAACCGCGTGAGCGCTGACTTTTAGAAGTGGAGGCTGCTGGACCGAAGTATAATATTGAACAATTTTACTAGAAATGACAACCATACCTGTTAGAGAACAAACATGTGGTTGGTGGAGGTCTGACGTGAAGCTCCTGCTCCTACACAGAAAAACACACACACAGTCACGAGACTAGATTATCCAAGCACCATAGTTGCCAAGTCCGCTTATTTCAAGCGGCATTGGGCTTGTTTTTTCCTTGAGTCGCTTTCAAATCTGATCAGCCGCTTGTGGCGGTTTTTTGTGCTTACCGTGTGTGTTGCGTCGCTTATTTGGGCTTGTTTTGTGAAATGTACTCCTGAAGTTATTTTAAAGGTATTTTTGATGTTTCTCTGCACGCTTAATAAATATGCTGGTTTGGTGCTGATGTAGCTTTATTGTTTAAACTGCACAATACACTTATCAGACGGCACGATCCTGCATTACTCCGTTCTCTGCACTTTCTATCTTCACACACACACTGAACCCGCGTGCCTACGTCACGCTCTCTCTCTCGCGGTGCGTTCACTGACACTCTGTAATATACATGCACGAACACTGCTGTATACATTACAGTATTGTGACATCATTTTTGAACTTTGCATATAGTGACACCACATATATATCTTGTATCATTCAACTATGTTCGTTTTTAGCAAACAAAATGATAAATTAATGAAAATTACTTTCAAAGTGAGTTTAAAATTAAAAACCGTGTATCTTCACGGGACATCCGACTACACGCGAATGCAACATTGTTCTTTATTCTTTGTCTAGACAAGACAACGCTAATGTGAGCTCTAAGTGGGGTAAATATGGAAAAAAATATAATAAAGATTGGGAGAAAGAGCGTGCTCTTCAAGACTGGATCCGACCACAGATGGGAGAAAAATGCAAAATGTATTTTTATTTTTTAGACTGAATACGTTCTTTTATGTATAATTTTGCTAGATATATGTAATGCCATAATAAATATGTTTATACTGTTTAAAACTGCCTTTTTTTACACAATGGGATGGGTTGCCAGCTGGGCTTTTTTTGGGCTTTTTTTGAAAGAGCGAGCCGCTTGTTTGTGCTTGTTTTGAAGGAGCTGATCGCTTCTTTCGGTCTGGAAATCTGGCAACCCTGCCAAGCACGTGACAACGAGACGTAGCTGCTAACAGCTACACATGCTAACAGCTTCACATGCTAACAGCTACACATGCTAACAGCTACACATGCTAACAGCTACACATGCTAACAGCTACAGACTAACAGCTACAGATGTTAACAGCTACAGATGCTAACAGCTACAGACGTTAACAGCTACAGATGTTAACAGCTACAGACGTTAACAGCTACAGATGTTAACAGCTACAGATGTTAACAGCTACAGATGTTAACAGCTACAGACGTTAACAGCTACAGATGTTAACAGCTACAGACGTTAACAGCTACAGATGTTAACAGCTACAGACGTTAACAGCTACAGATGTTAACAGCTACAGACGTTAACAGCTACAGATGTTAACAGCTACAGACGTTAACAGCTACAGATGTTAACAGCTACAGATGTTAACAGCTACAGATGTTAACAGCTACAGATGTTAACAGCTACAGATGTTAACAGCTACAGACGTTAACAGCTACAGATGTTAACAGCTACAGACGTTAACAGCTACAGATGTTAACAGCTACAGACGTTAACAGCTACAGATGTAACAGCTACAGACGTTAACAGCTACAGATGTTAACAGCTACAGATGTTAACAGCTACAGATGTTAACAGCTACAGACGTTAACAGCTACAGATGTTAACAGCTACAGACGTTAACAGCTACACATGCTAACAGCTACACATGCTAACAGTTACACATGCTAACAGCTACACATGCTAACAGCTACACATGCTAACAGAGTGAACTAACTTCCTCTCCACAGACAAGAAGCTGCAGTGTTACAAGCCTCTGGCAGCAGCAGCTTGGAACTAAATCACAGAATAAAGTATTTGACTCACGAGAAGTCTTTTTTCATTAGTAACTGAAATAAATCACGGAGCTAAATCCAGACGTAGCTTCTCAACACGAAGGAAAACAAAGAGAGCGAGCTGGTGACGTCACCACAGTTTTGCCAGATCTCGCGATAGAAACTGACGTGATATTTAACAAAGTCAAGTCAAAGTCAAAGTCAACTTTATTGTCAAAACATATGTACTGGACATACACAGGTTTGAAATTCCATTTCAATCCTGTGTATGTCCTAAATGTATGCATTTAGGGCGGCCATGGCATAGTGGTAATGGCAGTCGTCCCCCGATCGGAAGGTTGGCGGTTCGAATCCGGTTCCCCACACCATGTGTCGTTGTGTCCTTGGGCAAGACACTTAACCCCGAGTTGCTCCCGGTAGGACTGGAAAGCACCTTGCATGGTAGTCTGCCGCTACCGGTGTATGAATGTGTGTAGCATTCAAAGTGTGTAGCACTTTGAGATTTTCACTAATGAAAAGTGCGTTATAAATTGAATTCATTATTATTATTATTCTCTCAGTCCCTTGGTGCAACAGTAACCATTTAAACACTAAAACATTTAATAAACATAAGCATAAAATCAAATAATAAAAGTGTAATACTATCCTGTTTTTGCATTGTAGTATAAAAGTATAAAAGTATATCTATAAAATAAAATGAAGGTTCTGACATTGACATTTGTAATAGAGTGACAAAGCTTTTTTTTTTTTTTTTTTATTTCACTACAGATACAGTTACAGTTATAAGAATGTGAACAAAAAGAACAAGGGACAAGATAACAAGAACAAGGAACACAGAGAAATAAACAAAATTAACTATGCCAGGGGGGTGCCAGGTTTCTACAAAAATAAAATTATACTTTTTTTTTTTCATTCAACCTTTATTTAGTCAGGTAAATCTTTTGAACCTCATGGGCTCATTTACGAAAGCGACCTGCTAAAACTAAAGAACAATGAACAGCAATGGTAGAATTTCCTTAAACAATAAACAAACAAACAATAAACAATAGAAAACAAAAGAGAGAAAAAAAAAATATACATATATATATATATATTATATATATATTTTTTTTTAACAAAGTATCAAAAAACTAGCAAAACATTATAAGGTAGATGTATAAAATCAAAGACAGGAACAAATCTGCATTGGTTTTTGCCAGGATTCCAACATCCATCCATCCATCCATCTTCTTCCGCTTATCCGGGGTCGGGTCGCGGGGGTAGCAGCCTAAGTAGGGAGGCCCAGACTTCCCTCTCCCCAGCCACTTGGAGCAGCTCCTCCGGGGGAATCCCAAGGCGTTCCCAGGCCAGCCGAGAAACATAGTCCCTCCAGCGTGTCCTGGGTCTTCCTCTGGGTCTCCTCCCGGTGGGACATGCCCGGAACACCTCACCAGGGAGGCGTCCAGGAGGCATCCTAACCAGATGCCCGAGCCACCTCAACTGGCTCCTCTCGATGTGGAGAAGCAGCGGCTCTACTCCGAGTCCCTCCCGGATGACTGAGCTTCTCACCCTATCTCTAAGGGAGAGTCCAGCCACCCTGCGGAGAAAACTCATTTCAGCCGCTTGTATCCGAGATCTTGTTCTTTCGGTCACAACCCAAAGCTCATGACCATAGATGAGGGTGGGAACGTAGATCGATCGGTAAATTGAGAGCTTTGCCTTTTGACTCAGCTCTCTCTTCACCACGACAGACCGGTACAGCGCCCGCTTCACTGCGGACGCTGCACCTATCCGCCTATCGATCTCACGCTCCAGTTTTCCCTCATTCGTGAACAAGATCCCGAGATACTTAAACTCCTCCACTTGGGGCAGGACCTCCTCCCCGACCCGGAGAGGGCATGCTACCCTTTTCCGCTCAATAACAGATTCTGAAAACCATTTAGAGAAGTCAAGGTCGAGAGCTTCAGATCTTTTTGTAAGATATTCCAGGAAGCAGGAGCGGAGTAGGAGAAGGCCCTTTTTCCAAGTTCAGTCCTCACTGACGGAACACTGCAGGTAATCATGTCCTGAGAGCGCACACTGTAGCTGCACTCACGCAAAGACATGTAGGAGGAGATGTATGAGGGCAGCAGACCAAGAAGTGATTTAAAGATGAAAATGTACCAGTGGAAGAGTCTGCGTGAGGTTAATGATGTCCAGTTAACCAGTGAATACAGGGTGCAGTGGTGGGTACGATAATCACAACCAGTTATGAATCTTAGTGCACCATGATAGACAACATCCAACATCCGCAGGGTGCTTGTAGGAGCATTCATGTAGAGAATGTCACCGTAATCAATGGAGGGAAGGAAAGTCACAGATACAAGGCGTTTCCTAACATTCAGTGATAGACATGATCTGTTTCTGAAAAAGAAACCCAGTTTAACTTTCAGTTTCTTCACTAGGTTTTCCACGTGGAGTTTAAAAGAGAGATGTGAATCGATCAGGATACCCAGATATTTATAGGAATCAACAAACTCAATAGGGACACCATTTGAAGATAAAATCAGAGGAGGATCTGCTGGAACCGCCTTCCTATTTGAAAAAAACATCCCTTTTGTTTTATCAGCATTTAGGACAAGTTTGAGACGGAACAAATCTGACTGGATGATGTCAAAAGCGGATTGCAGTAACTGGAAAGCCTTAGCTACTGTTTTAGCTCGGCAATAAACAACTGTATCATCAGCATAGAAATGTAAGGATGCATCAGGGATGCAGTGACCTACATTAGCTATGTAGATTGTAAAGAGAGTGGGTCCTAAAACTGAGCCTTGTGGTACACCATTTTTAACTGTTAAATAGCTGGAAGAAGTACCGTTATGTTGAACACATTGCCTCCGATTGGAAAGATAGTTAGAAAACCAACCGATGGTGTGATCAGAGAAACCGATTTCTGAGAGCTTATGACACAGGATGTTATGATCCACAGTGTCAAAAGCTTTAGACAGGTCTAAGAAAAGTGCAGCACAATAGTCCTTAGCATCCAATGCTTCAACAACATCATTCAGAACCTTCAGAGAAGCAGTTGTTGTGCTGTGTTTTTTCCTGAAACCAGATTGATGAAGAGGTAAGATGTTAAATGAGTCCAGATAGTTTTTGATCTGAGAGTTTATCAGTTTTTCTAGAACCTTGGCTAAGATGCAGAGTTTAGAGATCGGTCGATAATTGTTCAGTGAGGTGGGGTCACCTCCCTTCAGCAAAGGAAGAACAAAGGCTGTTTTCCAAGCATCCGGAATGGTGTTTTGGCTTATGGACAGATTAAAGATGTGGGTCACAGGGACTGTGATGATATGAGCAGCCAGCCTTAAGAAATAAGGTGGAAGTTCATCTGGACCTGCAGATTTTTTAGGATCAAGATCATTTAACAGTTTATTTACCTCACTGACTGAGAACGGAGAAAAAGAGATTAGAAGAAACATTAAATATATTCAAGGAGCTACAGCATTCAAACGTGTTTATAGCTTTCTTGTTGTTATTCTTAGAAATGGTGCATAAATATAATTCTATTTCTTTAATTAAACCTGGAAAAAAAGGCGAAGATGATGAAAATTTACATTTGTGAATATGGTATTTGCCAAATATTATAATTAAATTAATTGCCAGTTTTTTTATATTAATATTCTTTTTGTGAAAGCCAAAAATAATGTGTTCATATCTTAATGAAAATTTTGAATCAATATTACAGATGATAAAATTATTACAATGCTTCCAAAATGTCTTTATGACATAACAATTCCAGAATAAATGACTGATTGTTTCGGAGTGCTCTTTGCAAAATTTGTAGTTGGGGTCAATTGTTTTAATATATTTCTTCATGAATTGATTAGTAGGATATATATATTCTGTGTAACAGTTTAAAGGAGACATCTTTCATTTAGTTGTTTATCATCAGTTTCTGATGAAATGTCCACACATTTTTCCATTGTGAG
>JBBPBX010091790.1:0-13864 GCA_038048925.1 Garcialebias charrua
GAACCCATTCTTTTGTTTCCTTCACAGTGGCATTCCTGTTTGAGGTGCAGTGATGTTTAAGGATCCGGAGATCACGAGTATCCAGTAGTTTCACGGCCATGACCCTTACGCACAGCGATTGTTCCAGATTCTCTGAATCTTTTGATGATGTTAAGCATGGTTGATGATGATAACTTAAAAGTCTTTGCTATTTTACGCTGGGTAACACCATTCTGGTATTGCTGCACTATCTTTCTGCGTAACAATGGTGGAATTGGTGATCCTCTTACCATCTTGGCTTCTGAGAGACACTGACACTCTGATAAGCTCTTTTTATACCCAATCATGTTTTCAATTGACCTAATTAGTGTTAATTGGTCTTCCAGCTGTTCGTTATATGCTCAATTTTCTTTTTCCAGCCACTTATTGCTACTTGTCCCAACTTTTTTGGGATTTGTTGACACTGTGAAATTTTGAATCAACATATTTTTCCTTTAAAATGTTACATTTACTCAGTTTAAACTATTGATCTGTCATCTATGTTCTATTCTGAATGAAATATTAGATGTTGGCATCTCCACATCATTGCATTCGGTTTTTATTCACAATTTGTTTAGTGTTCCAACTTTTTTGGAATCCGGTTTGCACAAGACGATGCATTTCAGCTCATCACGTGATCTCAAAACAATATGGTCCCCAATGCTGTAGGCCCCTGAACTTCAGCCCAGGTCAGACCGTGCACTAAAGCAGCCCAGGAAACAGAGACATTCAACAGCACACAGAACCACTGCTGGATCTGAATCACAGTTTTGCCAAGATCCAAGGCAGGCACCACCCTACTTCTGACTGGTTAGTAGGTCTATCTAGTGTGGTTGGGAGTTTAAGCTGCACCTCTGTTAAATCCAGAGAAATGTCTGTTAAATCTCTTGGCAAACTATTTTTATCCGCAGATACACCAGTGATCCAGCACAGTGCCAGAGTCAAGTCAGATTTATTTGTATAGCACATTTAAAACAGGAACTGTTACCAAAGTGCCATCAGACCCTGCATGCCTGGTGAACGCTTCTACTTCCTTAGCTTGGATTTTGACTCGGGTATCATCCACCTACGCTGGGTAAAAAAATGATTTAATTGATTTTAGATTGATTGCATTTTAATTTAACAATATAAATTTTAAGGACTTGAGAATCGATTTTTAACAGTAAAATGCAACACGTCCAATTAAAAGTTCAAGCGCGCGGCGCGCATACACAGAATGGACGATTAAGGGAATGCTCCGCTCAGCAAGTCATCCCAACTAAGATCTGACGTCTATAATAAAAAAATAAATACTAAATGGATTTAAAACAGGAAATATATAAAAAAAAAAAAAACGGAGTACGGTGGAAAAAAACAGGTTTGCAACAACAAATCGATAAAATCGATAAAAATCGATTATTAAAAGTGCTGGCAACAAATTTCATTATTGATTCGTTGTGTCATGCAATTATGTGTCTCTCACGGCGTTGCAGAGCTGTTTTGTTCACCTGCAGAGCATTGTCAATGCTAGCTGACTGAATAACGTTTGTTTTTTTACTCTGCAGCGTGAGTTGAACAGAGCGAGGGGGAAGGCGGAAGCAGAGGCGTTCTTTTCAAAGGAAATTAGGTACATTTTACACATGCAGAGGTGGTCCTAGCCTATTTGGCGCCCTGGGCGAGCAACCCCAACGCCCCCCCCCACCCCCGGCCGCTAGATTGCCAGTGGCGGTCCTCTCTCAGAAAATTTTGAATAAAATAGATGCCATTTCCTGCATTTTGGTGATTCTGGTGTATTTTAATGGGTTGTTCAACATCTAGTTTTACCTACATATATAATCTATTCAATAACTATTTTAGAGTTAATGGCAGAACAAGAAGTAGCCTGAGACAAACATGTAGCATTAACACATTATGAACATTATTCAAAAATTGTTTCCATAAGAACATTATCAAATATTTTATGTGAACGGTAAGATACTAGCAATCACAGCATTGTAAGAGGGGGACAGTTGAACACGGAGGCCTCCACCTCTGTTTAATGATGGACGGTTTCTTTTCACAAAGATGGCCTCCTTTACTCCTCTCTCAAACCATCGTTCCTCTCTATCAAGGAGGAACGATGACTGAGTTTGTCACAGCTCCTCAGACTGAAGAAGTCTTTTTGATACAAAGAAGAATCTGTCCAGAGGACTACATTTATTGAGCCTGCATCAGGACAATAATCTGTAAAGCTTTAGTACATTTTATACGGAAAACAAATTTTGATTTAACCAATTAATATATTTTCAATGGCAAAATATGCAGGTTTATTTCATATTTCTGTCATACTATTCCCTTTCATTGCTTTATGCATTTATTATCTTACTTTTAATGATAAAAATATAATGAGTCCCTACTGTTGTTTAGAAAGTGTTTATATTACTAATGTTTGTTCACACACAGTTAGAACAGCTCACCTGTTCCTTCATACTGACAAGAACAATCCCCTCATCACTCCTGGCTCTAAATCACATTAAAAATTGTCATAACTCAACACAAATCTCCCCTTTTTACAAAGACTTTTGATCAATTCAGGCCAATTTCATTAAAGAGTTGAATCATCTGACATCTCAGGGCACTTTTCATATAGAGCAGGTCTTCACCAGACTCATATATTATTTAAATTATTTAACAGAATGTTATGTCACAATGCCACACACCACAAAATTAATTGACTTCATAATTAACTTGAACTGTGGTTTGCAGCAAAGTTCAACAGCATGTCTTACCTATTTGATCTCAAGCTGCAGCTGCTGTTTGAGTGAAACAGTGTCAATCATGGTTGTACATTTAGCTGCGTCTGTTTTCCTTCTCTTCTCTGCACCACCCTTACTTTCCCCCCCTTCCATGATCTTTTCACTGACCGCACGTAGTGTCACCTCCGCGCACCTAACTAAAACGAAACTGAAAGTGGATGAGGTGCACGGTGCCCCAGCAGCTGCTGTGGTGATTAAACTGGGGACATGTGATTAAATGAAGGGTGGGGCGGCACAGGAGCAGTGCAGTAGTGGTGTTCTGTGTTATGTTGTTAAAAACAAAAGTTGTAAAAGATTAAAAATAAATAAAAAATAATCGAGGCGCAGTGTCTCTCCTTCTTCTTCTGCTTTGCCACCCCCTGCTGGACGCCGCCTTGGGCAATCGACCGTATTGCCCATATGGAGGACCGCCTCTGTACACATGACCAACGAGGAGAAAACTTTTCAACCCAAGTCTTTAAAAGTGTGGGAGCACTTCACGCTTCACAAAGTTAAAAACTGTGCAACATGCAGCTTTGAAAAGTGACGACATGACACGGGAGAACCACGGAGATAAAAGTAAACATGTGGGAGTCATGAGGAGGCTGAAGGAGCTCAGCAGCAGATACAAAACATCTCACTCCCAACTCATCATGTGGTGGCAGATAAGTCTCTACATTAAAACACATTGCTCTGTTTCCAAGAGAGAAAACGTAACGTCAGTCTCTGAAGTTACCATACCATACCATACCATTTTATTTATAAAGCACTTTCAACAGGAACAAGTCCACACCAAAGTGCTGGAAAAACAAACACGCAACAGGCAACACATACAATGAAGTACAACACGAAAAACATAAAAACATTGCAGATCATAAATAAAACGATCCAATACAAATCAGCTGGCATTGAAAGCAATGGCGTAGTAGTGAGTTTTTAACCGGGATTTGAAAACCGAGAGGGAGGGGTCCTGTTTGATGAGCAGCTGTAACTTGTTCCAGAGTCTTGGGCCTGCTACAGAGAACGCCCTGTCACCCCTGCGCTTAAGGCGAGTTTCTGGAACTATTAAGAGTACCTGATCCTCTGACCTCAAAGCACGTGGAGGGACATATGGGTGTATCAGATCCGAGAGATAGGCGGGGGCGAGACTGTTCAGCGATTTGTAGACATACATGAGAATTTTGAATTGGATTCGAAGATGAACCGGTAGCCAGTGAAGGGAGGCCAAGACTGGTGTAATGTGCTCTCTTTTGCGTGTGCTGGTTAAAAATCGGGCAGCTGCGTTCTGAACCAGTTGTAATCGTGCAATGGTGGCTTGACTGACGCCAAGCAGAAGTGAATTGCAGTAATCAAGCCTAGATGTAATGAATGCGTGAATCACTGTCTCCAGGTTGTTTTTTGATAATATGGGCTTCAGCTTAGACAGACGCCTCAGCTGGAAAAAACAGGATTTGACGATCATGTTTACATGACTGTTGAGTTTCATGGAAGGATCCATTATCACTCCCAGATTTTTGACTTTTTGTTTTTCGGACAGGGGTAGAGCAGACAGGTCAATGCAGTGGTTTGAGGTTGTGTCATTGGGAAGGAACAATATGGCTTCAGACTTCTTATCATTGAAGCTTAAGAAATTTAAAGCCATCCAGTCCCTGATGTCAGCCAGGCAGTCGAGCAGAGGTTGAATAGAGCCTGTACCATTTTGTCTTAGGGGGAAGTAAATTTGACAGTCATCAGCGTAGAAGTGGAAGGGTATATTGTGTTTCCGGAAAATAGCACCGAGTGGCAGCAGGTATAAGGAGAACAAGAGAGGACCCAGGATGGACCCCTGCGGAACCCCCCATTTAAGAGCCGCCACTGCAGAAGTAAAATCATTGATGGACACACAAAAAGACCTGTCAGAGAGGTAGGATCTGAACCAGTTTAGGGCTGATCCTGAGATGCCCACCCACTGCTCCAACCTAGCAATGAGGATCTCATGGTCGATGGTGTCGAAAGCGGATGTGAGGTCCAATAGGACAAGCAGCACAGAGTCACCAGTTGCTGCTTGTTTATCTGATTAATGACTGATAAGAGTATTTGTGTGTTACTTTTTATTTAATTTGTACAAGCAGTGTTTAAATGTGATTTATAAATAAATCTAACACAAAGATAATAATTTTATGATTACGCTTCACCTTTTAATTTGCCAGCAAAGTCTGAGTGAATACACTGCCTGTATGGCAGGATGATTTGCATTTAAATAGGATCTAAAGTAATTTAATACATCTACTCAAATGTGTGCAATTAAGTATTTTATATATGTGTGTGTTTAATTGCTCTTTGAGCTACTTTTGCCTTAACCTAACACTGTAAGTGAAACAAGGCGTTTCTTGAGTTGCTGTAAATTATGCTATAATATATATAAACTCTTTCGCATTCCAAAAAACAACAACAAACAATGACAGCCTTCATGATAGAAATACATCATGCACACCACAGCAAGCAGCTGTCTTGGCTGAAAGCATCCTTAAATGTTTGTCACTGGCAAGAGGCCTCTTTCAATGGTTGAATACGAAGGCTTTACTACAGACCTGCTCATTACGTCGATCGCGATCGACCGGTCGATCGTGGAGGCATTACTGGTCGATCGCAGCGTGACATTATTATTATTTTTTTTTTTCCCGCAGCGTGACATTAAAAAAATTGTCAGCCAATCAAACATCCCGTTACTTGATTGACATACAGGGCAACCAATCAGATGACAATTGAATCTTGAGTTGTATCCTCCCATCACTTGATTGACATACACGGCAACCAATCAGATGAGAGCTTTAGGTCATTACGCATGCAGTTTCTGAAAACAACGGCGCGAAGGTAGCCTGGTTGTAACCAGACCCTGTCCTTCACTTCGCTTCGTACTAGGGTCTGGACTTTTCCCATAGAGAAACGTTTCTTGCTGGAGGCGTGGCCTCTGCTTAGGAACAAAACCATTGGATATTTTGAACAGGGAAAGCATTCTGCTCCCTCCCCTCAGAGCCACCCCCCGTGCACTGGTGAACTTGACAACTGCTCCGCCCCCTGCTCCAGGAGTCCTGCAGCTTTTCTCTCGCTGCACAAACTCAGTGTTTATATGTTATAAAACGTTTTAATACAATAAAATCAAACCATGGATCTAAAACCCGAGTTTAATTCTCGTGACAACCTGAGGCATTTCCGTGTTCATTTTACTCAGCAGGAGGGTGGAGGAGAAGGAGGACGAGGGAGCGATTACTTAACTTTTGGGGGAAAAAAACAAAAGAAAACTCCAGATAAGGGATTAAGCATGGGAAATTAATAAATTTGTGTCACATATAAAACAGTTCTGCATCGCTTTGAATGATGCCGTGCTGGTGAACTTGACAGCTGCTCCGCCTCTTGCAGCTCTCGCTGCGCAAATTCTGTGTTTATATAAAACGTTCAATAAAATCAAACCATGGATCGCTGGTCCAGCTCACCAAAACACCAGAAAATCTGATGGGACTCGGTCAGCAACTAAAACCCGAGTTTAATTCTCGTGACAACCTGAGGCATTTCCGTGTTCATTTTACTCAGCAGGAAGGTGGAGGAGAAGGAGGACGAGGGAGCGATTACTTAACTTTTGGGGGAAAAAAAACAAAAGAAAACTCCAGATAAGGGATTAAGAAGGGGAAATTAATAAATTTGTGTCACATATAAACCAGTTCTGCATCGCTTTGAATGAGAACATGCGCTGCTCGCTGACTGAGCGCTGGCAGAGCCCTTTTATAGGACGCTGCGCGCTGGGACTGGTGGGGGCGTGGGTTAGGGTCCAAAACTCCGCCCCTTCTGTTCTCTGATTGGTCCGAACAAAAATCTACCGGAGAAATCCTAGTGGGTGGGTAAAGTCCCAGACTGTGCAGTGAAGGGAAATGAGAATTGAGCGGAGCTGTGCAGGAAGGCGAGGGCCAGGCTAGCGCGAAGGTGAAACGCAGCGAAACATACCAAGCTAAAACAATCAGATTTCGGACTGTTCATGGAAAATATGACATGGACTTCCCACCCAAAAGCCAGGTGAGAAAGAGAAAGGTGGAGGAACTAAAATCCCTGTTCGGACAGCAGCAACTTCAAAGCGAAACGCCCCCACCATCTTCCGGGTGAGTGACGCTGTGATTTTTCTCTGCACGCTTAAACATACTGGTTGGGAGTTGACGTGGCTTTATTATTAAAATCATACGAGACACTTTTCATACAGCATAACCTCCTTGACTACTCTCTGTTCTCTGCACGTTTCCCTGTCCCGCAGCGCGAGCGTTTGCAAAACACACTTTCGCGCTGCGTTCAGGGACAGTCTGTAAAATACACCGCTGTAAATCTCCGTACCAAAAGAGCCATTTTTATGCCTTCGTTCACTAAACTAAACGTGTCCGGAGCCATAACAACCTGCTACAGCTGTGGTTATCAACTGGTGGCCTGTGGACCACTTTAGATTTGCTGGAGTTTTTTTTAGAGATGACATTATAAAGTTGGGGGTGTGGTCGTGAGATGGAGTGAGTCGCACTTGCCAGTGCTCCGGGTAAAATTTATTTTTTAGTACCACCAAGCCCTCTATATGTAATATTTTTTCCTATCATCACGCACACAACCTCCATCAAGTATCTTTTTTGAAGATTTTGGATTAAAAAATGTCTCAGAGGTCGGCAAGATCGAAGAAGGACGATGACGCTGGCCTAACCCTCGAGGCAATTACCTCGCTGCTCGAGGAGCACCGCGCTGCGCTCTCAGCTGAGTTCAAACAAACTTTTCACCAGCTGGATATCAAATTGG
Source organism: Garcialebias charrua (assembly GCA_038048925.1). NCBI lineage: Eukaryota > Metazoa > Chordata > Actinopteri > Cyprinodontiformes > Rivulidae > Garcialebias > Garcialebias charrua. The sequence continues at coordinate 7,572 of JBBPBX010091790.1, forward strand.
ACCAGACTCGGCTCGCGGTGGAGGAACACGGCCAGCGTGTGTCATCACTGGAACTTGTCACTAATGACCTGAGCCAGCGCATGTCGGAGGTGGAAAACACCTGCTCAACTCTCCAAGAGGAAAACACCAGATTAAGATCTAAACTGGCGGATTTAGAAAATCGAAGCAGACGGCAGAATATTCGTGTGCTGGGTTTACCGGAATCTATTGAAAGCGGACGTCCCACAGATTTCTTCTCCAACCTGCTGTGCGACATCTTCGGGCGTGACACGCTTCCTTCTCCACCCGAACTGGACCGGGCTCATAGAACTCTCGCTCCGAAACCCGCCTCGGACCAGCGGCCGCGCCCGGTTATCCTGCGAGTGCACCGGGTCCAGCTGAAGGAGCTCATGATCCGAGAGGCCCGACGCAGGGGCAGGCTTGAATACCAGGGGAAACCAGTGCGGATCGTGGAAGACTACAGCCCAGAAGTCCTCAACCAGCGAGTGGAATATAAGAAAGTGATGTCCGCACTGTATTCTCTGGGTCTAAAACCTGCTCTGCTTTTTCCTGCTCGACTTTGCGTGACTTTACCTGATGGACACAGAAAGTGGTTGGGCTCTGTGGAGGAGGCGCAGAAGTTCAGTGACACCTTTCAAGCTTCACAGCGCAAGTAACATTTAAACTTTTCTTTGACTGATGAGCAATGTACGGAAGCGTATTGCTGACACCAATGCGCTGTTCCCGCACTGGCTTTGTTTCTGTTTACACTAAACTTTTCTTTACATGAGGTGAGGAACAGATGAGCAGGACTCTGCCCATACTCTGATTATCTGAGACTTTTTTTAGTTGCAGCTTTTTTTGAACTATTAACATTTTTGAAATGAAACATTTTTCCTTTTCTGGTTTACCTGTTGACTATTTTGAGCTGAATCTTGGGTTAGTCCTGGATTGATTGATAATTAATTTGAGATTGGGATTAATTTAACTTTACGTTTGTATATGTGTGCGTGATTACCGGTACACATTTATGTGTATACATTTTTTTGGCCTTGCATACTTTAAACTAGTTTGTGAGGTGCTTATAAAAAAAAAATTTTTTTTTTTTTTTTTTTTAGGCATTAGGTATTTAGGCACATAAATAATTGAAGTAGGCCTATCCAGGTATAAAAATGGGTGAAATATATAATGTTTTTAATATATTATTTTGAACTATTAACATTTTTCCTCTTCTTGTTTACCTGTTGACTATCTTGAATTGAATCTTGAATTGGTCTTGGACTGATTGAAGATTTAATTTAGGATTAGGATTAATTTAACCTTGTTTATATGTGTATGCGTGATCACACATCTATGTGTACATTTTTGGCCTTGCATGAGGTGCTTATACATTTTTTTTCCTCTGATGATACTGGAGCACTAGTTTAAAAGTTAGACAGGAGACTTATTTTTAATTTCTATGGAGCTTGCTGCTTCTGTCTGTTGCAGCTGTCCAGGGTGGGAAAGGGAGGGGGTGGGGGGTCCATCACTGCCATTAATTTATATTTTCTTTCACTTTGCCAAGAACTGCACAGCCATCAACACATTAGACTGTATTACCTACCTTTCTTATACAAATTATTAGTAATATGAGTGGTCAGTTGGTGTTGTCAAGCTGGAACGTCAAAGGTTTGAACCACCCCGTCAAGAGAAGGAAGGTGCTTTCTCATTTAAAACAGTTAAAAACAGGCATTGCTTTCCTGCAGGAGACTCACATTAGAAGTGACGATAGCAAACGATTACTGCAAACATGGCACGGGCAGAGTTTCCATTCCTCATTTCGAGCAAAGGCTCGGGGCGTCTCGATCCTCATCAGTCAAGACATTTCATTTGAACCTTTTCAAATTAACTCAGATAAATATGGTCGTTTTGTGATTGTTTCCAGTAAATTGTACAACACACCAGTAGTGCTAGTTAACGTTTATGCCCCAAATACGGATGATGTTGGTTTCTTTGAGAAATTATTCTCACTGCTCCCGGACCTAAACACATACTCATTGATACTCAGCGGTGACTTGAATTGCTGGTTGGACCCAGTTTTGGACAGATCCTCTACAAACCCTGCCACAGCCAGCAGGTCGTCCCACACTATTCGTGCCTTTCTATCTAAGTATGGCCTGTGCGATGTATGGCGTTTTTTACACCCAGCTGAGAGAGAATATTCTTTTTTTTCTCATGTTCATCACTCGTACTCGAGGATCGATTACTTTTTCATGGACAACAAACTTCTTCCCTCTGTCCGTGGCTGTGACTACCATAGTATTGTCATCTCAGACCATGCACCTGTCACTCTGTCTTTGTCCCTCCCTGACATTCCTATAAGGAGTAGACAGTGGAGATTCAATTCAACGTTACTGTCAAACAATGATTTTGTTACATTTATAGAAAAAGAAATAACCTTCTTTCTATCCATAAACAGAACTCCTGGGATCCCACTGTCAACAGTTTGGGATACCCTTAAGGCCTATCTTAGGGGACAAATCATTTCATATACCGCTCGGCTGAGGCAAAAATCTCAAAAAGAAAGAACTGATTTAGCCCAGCAGATAAAAGAAATTGATCAACAATACGCTCAAAACAAATGCCCTAATCTGTACAAAAAAAAAGTAGAACTCAAAACTAAGTTTGATTTATTGTCTACATACTCAATAGAACAATCACTTTTGAAAAGTAAATCATCATTTTACATACATGGAGAAAAGTCAGGAAAACTACTGGCAAATCAGTTGAAGGGTGCCATGGCTAAACAAATCATCCCTAAGATCCAATTAGAGAACGGCACCACAACTCTAGATCATTTACAAATTAACAGAGCATTTAAGGACTTTTATTCCCATTTATATACTTCAGAATCCCAAACCAACAAGAATTTATCTTCTCAGTTCTTCGAAAAGACCAATATGCCAAAACTCACACCCAACCTGAAAGATGCACTGGAGATCCCAATATCCCTGACAGAAATTGTGTCAGCTGTATCGGTAATGCAGTCGGGCAAATGTCCGGGTCCTGACGGCTTCCCCGCTGAATTTTTTAAGAAATTTTCTTCATTACTTTCCCCACTCCTACACTCGGTTCTCTTAGAGTCATTTGACCAAGGATCCCTTCCGAAATCTTTCTTAGAGGCCTGCATTACCCTCATTGCAAAGAAAGGAAAAGACCCAACTCACTGTTCCTCTTATCGACCAATCTCCCTTTTAAATACAGACGCCAAAATTTTAGCCAAAGTTCTTGCTCAAAGGTTGGAAAAGATCCTTCCTTTCATCATATCAAAAGACCAGACTGGATTCATTAAAGGCAGGCACTCCTTTTTTAATGTCAGACGCCTTTTGGACATTATTTACTCTCCTTCGGATACTGTTCCTGAGTGTGTGATTTCCCTTGATGCGGAGAAAGCATTTGATCGGGTTGAATGGGACTACTTGTTTAATGTTCTTGACAAATTTGGTTTTGGCCCCAATTTCATTACATGGGTGCAACTAATTTATTCACATCCCACCGCAACCATTCGTACCAACTCTCAGATATCCAAACCCTTCAGTCTACATCGAGGAACTCGCCAGGGATGCCCACTGAGCCCTCTACTTTTTGACCTGGCAATTGAACCTCTTGCCACTGCTTTGCGGTCCTGTGACACAATTTCAGGAATCTGGAGAGGCGATATGGAGCACAAGGTCTCCCTTTATGCTGATGACCTTTTACTTTTCATTTCTCATCCGACTGACACGCTGCCCTCCGTTTTATCATTACTTGAGGAATTTGGAATAAATTCTGGTTACAAATTAAACCTGAGTAAAAGTGTAATTTTCCCTGTCAATACCCTGGCGCAGACTCTTGACTATGGTAAATGGCCTCTTAAAATTGAGAAGACAAAATTCTCTTACCTGGGTGTTACAGTTACGAGGAGGTATAAAGATTTATATCAAGAAAACTTTGTCTCTCTGTTGAATCAGACAAAGCAGGCATTATCCCGATGGTCACCGCTTTCCATTTCCCTCATAGGCCGTATTAACTCAGTCAAGATGGTCACTTTACCTAAGTTTTTATATCTTTTTCAAAATATTCCTGTTTTTATCCCTGGTTCATTTTTTGTTCAGTTAGATTCCATCATTTCATCATATCTGTGGCAAGGAAAGCGTCCACGCTTAAATAAGACACTTCTCCAAAAAACTAAGGCCGCAGGCGGTCTTGCCCTTCCAAATTTCCGCCTTTATTATTGGGCAGCAAACTTGCACTGTCTAGCATTCTGGTCATTCTATTACAACAGGCCTGACAGCCCTGACTGGGTAGAGATGGAGTCACAGTGTTCTGGGAAATGGTCATCCGTGGCTTTCTTGGGATCCTCACTCCCGCTTCCACCACTTACAACTGTTACAAATCCAGTTATAAAACACTCACTAAAAATCTGGGCACAATTTCGTAAATATTTTGATTTCTCTAGTCTCTCTCTTTATAGTCCTATTATGTCTAACCAACTTTTTAAACCCTCATCTCAGGACTCTGTTTTTAAAGAATGGCAAAGAAGGGGTATAGTACGCTTCAATGACTTGTTTCTCAATAATACTTTAGCTTCATTTCAACAACTATGTGAAAAATTTAGTCTTCCCCAGTCCCATTTTTTTCGGTATCTCCAAATACGGCACTTTATTACTCTTCATTTGTCCAACCTCTCCATTTCAACTGATAGCAGTATTGTTGACACTATTCTTTCTTTAGACCCAAATAAAAAACAGTCCATTTCATTCATTTACAGTAAACTATTGGATTTGAAGCGTGCTTCCTCAGATAAAGTCAAAGCTGCTTGGGAAGAGGATCTCGGCTCCTCTATTTCAGAGGACTCTTGGGCCTCCATACTCAAACTGGTGAGCTCCAGCTCTCTCTGTGCTAGACACTGTCTAATACAATTTAAAGTGGTGCACAGAGCTCACATCTCTAAACTTAAACTGTCCTCTATGTATCCTGATGTCAGCCCATACTGTGTGAGATGCAAACATGCTGAAGCCTCTCTCTCCCATATGTTTTGGTTTTGCCCATCTCTGAACAAATATTGGCGGGAAATCTTTCAGACTCTATCACGTGTACTAGATACACGTCTGAACCCTGACCCACTGATTGCTCTGTTTGGTCTTGTAGAGGGCATGACAAACCTAAATAAAAACCAACAACACGTAATATCGTTCACCTCTCTCCTGGCCAGACGAGCTATTTTGCTTAGGTGGAAAGAACCGTCTCCACCCACTCACGCTCAGTGGTTGGCTGACATCATGTCCTGTTTAAAGCTGGAGAAAGTCAGATTCACACTTCAACAGAAAGAGGGTAAATTTGAGAATGTTTGGGGACCTTTCCTGAATTTGTTCCAGTCTCTCTGACAACATAATTCACTCAGGTTAATGCAGTCTCTTGGCTATTTTACCTTCTATTTATTTTTCTCTCTTTTCTTTTGGCAGTGATTGGGTAGGGATTATTTTCTATGTTTTTTTTTTTTTTTTTTTTTTTTTTCTCCTTTGGTGTGGATTATGGTGTACACGTTGCAGCTCAAATTGACTGTTGTTTTTTTTGTTTGTTTGTTTTGTTGTTGTTGTTGTTTGGAAAAAAAATGAAAAAATTCAATAAAAATATCTTGAATTTGAACATAAAACAGACGTGTTCATAATGATAGTTGGACCAATTGAAAACATTTTGTTTATTTCATGACAGTTTCACCTATGAGTTATCAGTGCAGTGGGTTAGTCCACTGCACTCGTGGTCTTTTGTAGAATCCAATTATGGCACGGTTCCTTTCCTTCAGGGTATCCCTCAAACACAGTAAATGTCAGTCTGTCTTTATCCTTGTTTGCTTCACGTACTGAAGAAATGTACAGTTCAGAAGCTTTTGCTGGGAGAACTTCTGTAACCCAAGCTGTACAGAGACATGACCAGGACAAGACTCAGTGCTGTAATAATAGTTAAATAAAGACACAACAATAAACCAGACTTTTACCAAAACATCCATTACAGAAAACGTTTTTCTAATTATGAACATTCCGTACAGAGTTAGTGAACACCTGGGGCTTCATGCATAAAAGTGTGCGCAGTTTTCACACTGAAACGGAAGAATTTAGAATAATGCGGTGCACAACTCACCTTTATTAATAACCACATAAGTGCATTTCATTCTAAAGGAAAAAGTAACTTGTAATTATGAAAAATGTCATTGTAGCAGCAGCTTTGCGTCATAATGAGAAACACGTGAGACGAATTAGAAACAAATGGAAAGTGACAATTTTCCACAGGTGCCC
>JBBPBX010091792.1:0-13864 GCA_038048925.1 Garcialebias charrua
GGTAGTATCACATTTGGTTTTAATTCAATCTGCATTGGGGTTTGCAGATTTTATCAAACCAACATCAGTGTCATGTTTGGACCAGAACTCTTCTGGCACTTGTTTTAACATTTCCTCTTTTAAAGTATCGCATTTGTTTTCAAGTATTAAAGAGTCTCGCATTTTTGTCTCTACTGGTACAGTTATTACCTGTGGTGTTGCTGTTACAAAAGAAACACAAAGTATTTTGATCATGTTTGTATCATCTGTTGTGAAAATTAGTGGATTTTCTGTTGCTTTCCACTTAGTTCGGGATGCAGTTAGCATCATTGGTCCCAAATCTTTTGATTCAAAGTCTTCATTAACCATTAAGGTTACATGTGGTGCTGAATGAGGAACATTATACCATTTTGAGATAAAAGGATTTGTTTCTACATTTGCAGTTGCATCTTGTACTTCTAGCTCTTGGCGAAGCAGGTCACTTCTCTGCTCCTCTCCTGCCCTAAAGTTTTCCTCCTCCCTGTTTTTGCTCTTTGTCTCGTCTGCAACTCTTCAGTGCTCACTCGATGTAATTTGGAACATGGATTTAATCACGTGGGCTGTCTCCTCTATCAATAATTTTTTTTCCACAAAGCGCTCCGGACCAGGAGAACCGACGTGCCCCCTCGACACGCATGCGGCCAGGTATATCATGGATTCGTGAGGAGAAGTGGAAAATTATGTGTCTGACCGTTCTTTCTGTCGAAGACGTGGAAGATCTATGGATAATTGGATTTATGGTAGCAGGTGAGCTGCTCTTTGGCTTGTGCGGGGGCTTTGCTACTGGAAACTAAGGAAGACTTCCGCGGCGATCAACGCGCTGTCGAAACTTCCTGCTCAGAACGACTCTTTGATCCGAGCTGTGACCTCAATGAACCAGCTGTTGTTCGAGCTGAATCGCACGATGGGAACGGTCGTGGACGACCGCAGACCTGCGGTGCGGTTTGGGACTCGTTTACAGCCGAGCGGGCTACATCAGGGAGGAGAGGGAGACCTGTAGCTCGGGTTGAATGAAAGCTCACATAATTTGGACGAATTGGACTCAGACAGCACCTGGACTCAAGGCTAAACAGTAAAAGTACACTGTAGCCTGCCCTGAAAAATAAATAAATCAACTAATCTAATCGGGACACCCCAAGTAACCTTGAACAAAGGCTGACTGCAAATCTCTCCTGGAGTCTGAAGCTACTGGAAAGAACTGTCGCTCCCCCCCGAGAGCTCTCTGTGTGCATTCAGATGAGCGGCTGAGTCCATCTGCAGAACTGTGCTCTATCTGGACGATTGCTCACAGACTTATCTCACTGCTCCGCCACCAAAATGCAACATGTGATTTGTCTTATCTGTGCTTGAGCTGGTAGAGTTTTTTGACTGTATCATAGAATGTCCTAAGACAAAATGTGATAGATTCTTTTTTGAATACCAATGATTATCCTATTGTAACCTTCCTTTTTTTCCATATCTGTTTTTTTGGCTGCGCGGATTAATTTCTGCTTCGGCTTCCGTGCGCACGTCCCCTCTTAAGGAAGGTGCATGCGCCAATTGCAATGTTTTGTGCCCCGGTACAATGACGATGCCAATAAAGATATATTCTATTGTGCACCTATGATGATATACTGAATTGTTAGATTTACATGCACATTTTTTGTTTCTTGGTTCCATTTGTCTTCAAATAATTTGCTGCATGATAGGTCATATTCACTTATTGGTCGGCTTGCATTTGGAAGTTGTACTTTAATGTATTGTTTCCATTTGCCAAAAACTTCAGATATTGGTTTTTCAATGTTTCCCAGCCAATAAACATTTGCATAATCAGTTTGTGCATACATTTGAAATTCTAACCCAGAGCTGTCAATGTAGACTCCTTGTGGAGAACACCATATTTTTGTTTTTAATTTGCACAGCGCATCTCTCCCTAAAAGGCTAATAGGAGTTTGGTCTGATACTAAAATTGGAATTTTAACATTAGTTTGATTTACCATTAAGTTTACTGGAGCTGTCATTTGATTAACTTGTTTTCTTCCCGAGAATCCCACTGTCTTGACATATTTGCCTGACATTTTGAGGTGTTCAGCGTGTTCTGACTTCACACATGTGAATGACGCTCCTATGTCCACCAGCATTGGTACAGATTTTCCTTCTAATTTTACTTCAACTATTGGGTCAGCATCTGAATTTTGGGTCAAAATTGGTAATTCACACCTCATAATGGGATCCTCTGGGCATCCCCAGAATCCTTGTTGTTTTGCAAATGGATGAACTGGGCCTCTGGGCTTTCCCCGACCGAACCTCATCCCCCGGCCACGTCCAGTCCAGTTAGGGTTTTGGGCGGGATTACCACATTGTTTAAATCTGTGTCCCATCTGCCCACAGTTCCAGCATGGCCCCAAAACTGTGCCTTGTTGTCTTTGCCAGTTTTGTTGGTAAGTGGGCCTTCTCAGTCCACCAGGTCCACCCATCTGACCTGGGTAAACATTTATGAGAGGGGGAGATGTTCCCATTGTCCTTGTGTCTTGTGGAGGTTGCATTTGTGACCCAATGTAACCAGTGTTGGCTTTGATTATTATTCGCCCCGAATTCGTTATTTTGGTTTCACTTTGGATCAAAAAGGAGAGATACACTTAAACACGACAGACGCTCACTTAAAGTTCCAAACCAGTTTAATTTATCATAAGTTTAAAAGTCACAGAATACATTTGTTATATTTTATAAGCTATATATATATGATCTCATATGAGAAGACAGAGAGAGAGAAAGAAAGAAAGATAGAGAACAAAGAGAACATGAATGCGCATTCAAGGAGACAAGGCCATACAACCTGAAAGTTACTCCCTCGTGGCTTCTTCCTGCGTTGTCTGATGGAGGAGGGAATAACTTATACTTTTATACTCTTCTGTGGGGGTGTTTTCTGCTCTCAACCAATAAGAGAAGTTCTGCTTTGTTTTCTTGTAGGGTGTTTCCTGCCTTAACCAATAAGAGCAGTTTTGTTTTGTTTTCTTGTCTTACTCCACTGCCAGAAAGCTTCTGTTCTGGTTTACCCAGGCCTCAGGGGGTTTCAGCTTACTCTGGTTTCCAAAACTAAATATACAACAATGCTGAGCACCCACAAATCACACACACACTAGTAGACCACCAAGTGACCAATCAGTGCAACTGGACACCAAACCACACCAAAGACACACATAGATTAGGGCTGTTCTGACACTCCCTGACTGAGCAAACCTGCAGAACCAGAGAATGGCTTTAGGTGGACTTCTCCCAAGCCAAATATCTGCAAAGTCATAAAACTGACAGACAGACAGAGAGGACACAAACTGCATCATTTGAAAACCCCTTCTGGTGGAATAAAAACACAAAGAATAAAATATTTTATTTCACAACAAACCCCCTTTGGACCTCAATTCCTGAGGTCCATCCCAAAAAGAAATAAAATCACACACCTAATAACGCAACTAAACGTATATATAAACAATATTCAATCAGTTTTTTCCAAAATCCTCCAAGTTATAGTGTTTTAACAAAAGCAGTTGGCGCATCACTTCAGGATCCCTCTTCTCCAGGGTGGACGTGATAAGTCTAACCGTCAAAGACCTTAAACAATGCACGTAGCAGCACCCGCAAGTTATAAGTATGCCTAAGAAAATAGCCAATGATACCATTATAGATACAAACACCTGTTTTCAGGGACCGGAGATCTTTTATCAGCCAATCGTCCAGTGGGTCGTCCAGACCCGAATGAATTCATTAATATGCAAATTGTAGAATATAAGGAAATATATGCAAACTATGAACGATAATAATAGTAAGCGCTTAGGATATTGCAGAATTATGAACCTTAAGTTCCCAAGTTCCTCCTCCAGCAGCAAGGCAGTTGTCTCCTTTGAACACACAAAAATAGAGAAAGAACACAAGATTTATATCACCATCACAGAAACATTAATATACTTTTTGAATGTGCCACACATACTCAGGGGCATTCCCCTTGGGTTGCTCGGGAATGTCCTCCTATGTCCCCGAGTTTTCTTCGTGTTATGTGAAACTCTAATATGTAATGTTTTTATCGTTCTAGGTGTCTGTTCTATGTGTGGATATTCCTAGCACCGAGTGGCCCCATAAAACAGAGTCCTTCTGGGCCCGCACGCAACTTTACTCGGCTACTTTGGTCTACAAAGGCACAAGAGTTCGAATGCGAGCTCTTCTTGTTGTCCTGCTCGATCCTCTTAGCTCCTTCCTGGTTCACGGGCTGGAGCACACTGAACCGTGTGGATCCCCTGGCATTGACACGCACTGCCTGTGGTGTACGTTCAGCTACCCCACACGGGTCCGTACTTGACCAGGGCTATCTGGTCTTGCCTCCTGTAAAATCTGTTGAGAAAATCTAAACCACAAACTTTCGACTCGTTAGACTACAACAGGGCCTTCTTGGTTTAACCCAATTCACTCATCTAAGAGAAGGCCCAAACGTGGGTAAATCCATATGAGTTAAATTACTCTCTATTGTCTATCCATAAACCCACTCACAATGGTGCTGATAAGTCAGATTCTAAAACGTAAGCCAATTTCTCCAATGTTATATTAAAATTTGTACCCGGAAATGTGCAATAAAACAAAAATAGAGTTCCATCCTTACCCCCTCAGCTGGAACATTTCCAGGTACCACCTATCATAAACAGAATGTGCCACAGCAAACAACACCCAATCAATTATAAATCAGTAGTACAAAGAATGAATCATGCATGTTAGTTGGTTTGGAAGAGGCTTAATCTTCATTAGGGTTAATTATGAGTAGTTTTAAGGCGGTTCATACTTACAAAAAATACTGTACCTTTTCACTCAGCTTATAGCAGAAATTACACACATAACAATAACATCACAAGCGGCGGCAGAGCATAATTCACAAAACATTGTACACCTGTGGTTCTATACACCTTTTTCCTGAGTCAATAAGTCACATGTCGTCTCGTCAAGTCAGTTGCTATAAATCTACAGAACCATCATATTTCTAAACACCCTCTGATCAGGTCCACTTCAGGTTTGAGTGGTTCGAGCCTGCAGGCCAGGAAACATTTCCAAGGGGCGTCCCCCTCCTGCTTCACACACATTTCACAGAGGGGAAAAAACAGTGTTGTTAATTGCTCATTTGAAATATGCTTGCATCAATACTCCTTCCTCCATGACATGATTAAAAAACGTTCAAGACTGATGCCGCCTCAATATCAACGCAAGTGAACTTTGTTTATAACGCCAATTTATCAGTTATCCTTATTATTCTTTGTATACTAAAATGTATTTACCATCTTTTAGTTAATTAGTTATTTCTAGGAACATTTTCGGCCTAGTTGTTTCTAGGAAACATTTACAATCTAGTTATTTCTAGGGACCAATTTCAACCTTTCTATTTTTAGAAACATCTGTCAACCTCTTAACCCCCTTTTGAAACAAAACTCTACCTTGTTTCAATTATGCCAAAGTTATTTGGTTAATAAATTGGAAATTGTGTCTAAATTTACCATCCTTTAACCTTAGCACTAGTGTCAGATGTTTCCTAAACCTCTGCCTATTGCCACCAGTAATTTGGTTTTCACAACCATATAGCTAACAGTAATCTACGATATCATCTCATTTTCTTTAAAATTATAATCATTTACCAAAATGTACCCCTTGTGACACATCAGAATCCCAACATGCACTCCGCCAAGGATAACTGCAAAAACAAAAATATAAAAGTTAACTCGTTTTGGGGCCAGGAGCTAGGATCATTTCCCTTGCTCCCCTTCAGCTTCACCACAGTTACAAGAACCAGAAAAAGCAAGTCGTCAGATCCACCTGAGCATAGTATAACTGAGAATCATGAGGCCCGCGCTAGCAGGCCCTAATGTGCCTATGTGTTTCATTAAAAATTTATCATAGCAGCTGTAGTTTTGATCCCGGCCACTAAGATCAACGACAGATCCTCACAGATCAATATGGGGTGCGGTCTTTGCTGGTGTGAGTGACTTCAGGACCATTTGTTCTCTTGTCTGTTTGGAGAACGTGTTCAGCTTTCTCTTGTTCCAGCCCCCAGTGAGACGTTCACTGGGTTCTGATTCTCGTCCGGACCCCCAAATCCGGACCGTATATCCTGGCCATTTGTGTCTGATGACCATGTTTCGACAGTTCTTTGAGAAAGTCTTTGCCTCTGCTCGGCTGAAAGTTTTTGTGGACAGTCTTTTGTTCTTTCGGTGCCTTTGTTGTTTTCAGTCGTTCCTTGCGTATGCCCCTCAAAGTTCTTTGAGCAAGGTTGCATATGAGTTTGTTCTTCAGTTTCTGGACACACCTTCATATTAAATCTGATCCGATCTGATCAATAACCACAGTAGCTGAGATTCAAAAGTCAGATGCTGCATGTGTTTTGACAGAGGCCTATCTTAATGCATATTTACCATTATGTGTTCTGTATAGATGAGGTGGGATTCATAAGACTCACTCTTGTTCCATCAACACTGTTCAATGAGGCTATTTAAAAAATTGAAAAACTAAAAAATTTAAAAAAATCATTAACAGACCAGGATCAAATTAATTTTCTGTTAACAATCTTTATTATGGAACCTTCGACGGAGGCATCTTTTAATCTGATCTGCACAACAGATCCAAAACATTAGTTTACCTAAAAGTGAAATAATCAATTTAACCCTGAAATCAAAAAATACTGTAGCCTACTTTTATTTCAGAAAATATAATTTACGGTCTTCTAAGACCCCCTTGCTAGTATACAGTCTATGATCATTAGCAAATTCCTTGAGCCTCCTAAGACCTGCCTTCTTGTTGGATTTATTTATGTATCGTGTATATTTTCATGCCCTCCTAAATTGTCAGTTTGAAATTATTAAGCTCAGTGGCTCATTTATTCAAAGTAAAATGTGGGCTCTTTCATTTTGGCCTGTTGTTCCAGGTATATAACTGTTAGTCCAGGGGTGTCAAACTCATTTTGATCTGGGGGCCGCATACAGCTTAATCTGATCTCAAGGGGGTCAGACCAGAATACTCATTCCAAAAGTCCACTTTTGTCTTTGTATTAGTGCAAAGAATAAAGAAATTATAAAAATATTAACATTAAATTAATTGTCCTTTTACATTTTTACTCAGTTTAACATTTAAGTGCATTACATATTAAAGAAATGATCAGTGATTGCACGTTTTAAAACATTTATTCAACAAACTGTTTTGTTAAATACCCTGATGCATAGGCGTAGATCCTGGGGGGGTCGGGGGGGTCCGGACCCCCCCAATCTTGGGGAAATATAGATCTGTCCCCCCCAATAATTCAATAAAGGAAATCGTGTCTTTAAACAATATAAATATAAAAAGGCAAAAAAAGAGAGAAATCCGCCATTATTCTAAAAAAAAAGAAGGAAATTTTGCCCACCCCCCCTTCTCTGTTGGCAAATGGTTTAGTCCAATGTTTACAAGGAACAACAACAGCAGCGGAGGTCACAGGCTCGCGGAGCCGCTGGTGGGGAGTGAGCTGCTGCACAAAGTACTAACTTCCAGTAAGTAGCTACTTAAAACATAGGTGACAGTGACTGGGAGGAAAAGGTCTTTCACAGTGTTGAAAGACAAGTGTGTCTGTGCATCATTAGTGGCAGAAAAACACTTTGGAGCGTCACTTCATCAGCTAACACACTAGCTTCAATGCTAACTAGCTCCCTGGTGGCTCTGCAACAGACAGTAGAATGTCAGCGCAGCTTTGAGCAGGATGGATTCACATTCATCATATTTTCAGGTGTGGAGCTCTTGAAAGAAGTAATGATAAAATATGTGAAAGATAATTAATTAAAAAAGAGTAGAGAAGATGTGATGATTAGTTAAAATGATTTCATATGTGTAGCACTTTGTTGCAGCTGTGGTTGTTTTAAGGGCTTTAAATTATTATTATAAAAAATGTTGAGGATCAATACTTATGTCACATGGTTAATTAAAAAATGTCACTGTTTATTATATTACATTATTGATATTTTGTATCTGCAACTGGAACATTTTATTCTTAATAGGTTCTTAAAAAATGCTACAGATTTGTTAAGGCATATTTTGAATGAATGTTACAAACGTGTTCATTTCTACAAAACAGTTAATAAAATATTTATAAAATACAACGAATTTCAAATGTTACAAACTGAGTTTAACATAAAAGAAATAGTGTTTATGTTTAAATATCAGTTAATAAGTAATCCATTATGCCCCCTTGTTTAGGACTGGAACCAATCTCAGCTGCTTTTGGGTGAAGGCAGGGACACCCAGGACAGGTCTCCAGTCCATCACAGAGACAGACAAAGAGACAAACAACCATCCACACTCCCAGTCAAAGCTAAGAACAATTTACATTTGCACAGAAGAACCAAAACATTATTCAAACTGAGGACTCAAGTTCTTGATTGAGAGTTCTAATCACTACTGGTAATTATCAATAATAATTGATCATATTTACCAAGCTAAAGCATTGTGTGGAGTCTTTAATAATACAGACCAGATCAGATGTGATCAGGCAGTCATATATTCACATGTATGTAAATGTATTATTATTAATACTATGATTAAAGTTGAACCATGCAAATTTGTTTGGAACGAACAAGTGGACCTTTGTGCCTCTTGGTTCCACTGAAGTAGCTCTCAGTCTCAAAAAGTTTGGTGACCCCTGCATTAAAGTATTTCTTCTCCTTGAAAACTGTTTTCTTTTTAAGCATTAAGATTTTGGGAAGATGTTGTACCAGATTATCAGTGACACTGACCACAGCAATCTATGAATACAAGCCAAACTGAAATTTAAACAATATTTAGAGGGGACCTATTTTGCAAAATTCTCATTTTGCCACTTGTCATTATTTGTCGTCTATTGTACTGCAGATTGAACACATTACATTTTTTAACAAGAGTAATGAGTATCACTGTTGTACTGATTAATAGTAGTATTAAGACTACTAAATAAAATACATGCCATTTAAATCAATATTATTGTTGATTATTCTGCATAGTATATGCATGCAGTTTGGATAAACTTCCCTCTGTACATTTTGCATTACATTTCACTGTAACTTTGCCGACCCCCCCAAAATTGCTCTTAAAAAATTTCCCTGTTTATGGTCCCCCCCAATAATGAGATGAAATCTACGCCCTTGCCCTGATGCATGCTCCATAATCCATGTAGAGAAATCTAAAAAAACAACTAAATCTGGGCTTCTGGACATACAAAAAAGCAGTTCTGTTAAAACCCTTTCCTGCATGTTAAAAGTGCATCAAAATTTAGAAATGAATGAATTTTAAATCCATTTTCCACATCTATAAATATGTATTCATTTAAGACCTGTCTGTGAGGGCTACTCCCTCCTTAGCACTTTGAGATTTCCATTAATGAAAAGTGCGTTATAAATTGAATTCATTACTATTATTATTATTATTATTTATTCTTCAAACCCCAATCTGTCCTCTTCTTTTATTCATCTGACTCCAAACAGTTATTAAACTCTGTACCTGCATCCCTTTACTTTTATTAAATGTTTCAGAACGAATAACCCAACTGGATGACTAAATTAAAAAATAAAGTGACTCCGACCTGTTTTTGGTTTTTTCTAGAAATTATTATGCTCCTGTCTGCAGTACCTTTTTTCGTCCATCAGGGGTCTCCATTATACTCAGGCTCAATGTTGCCAGCTGTACGATAATTTTCGTATTTGTACGATAATTTTGCCCTCTGTACGATCAATAATCCCGACAAAGGCCAAAAATACAATAATTTCGCCATTCTGTAAACGTGTAGTTGTGATCGGTTTTCATCAGCCTGTCGCAACTGTCTGTCGGAGTTTTTTTTTTGTGAACCCTGAAGGCGTCTTGGAATTCCAGCTAATCCTGCTTTTCTAAATGTGACAGAAGACTTTCTGTTGAGCTCATTAATTACCACCAGACAATAATGCGTATTGTCTATGGTTCCCCCCAGTACTGACGCCACAAAGCTGTGAGTGCCTGTTAAACGCTACAGTATTCAACAATAGAGTGACTATCGAGCATACTTATTTTGTTTATGATGGGTGTACGATAATCCTACATTTCTCACCTGGCAACCTGTGTCTTTTGCGTCCGGCCATAGTTGCCAAATCTGCTTATTTCCAGCGGCATTGGGCTTGTTTTCCCTGGAGCCGCTTTCAAATTTGATCAGCCGCTTGTGGCGGGTTTTTATTTTCGCTTCTCGTGGACATTGAGACGCTTAGTTGTGCTTGTTTTGAAGGAGCTGATCGCTTCTTTTGTCTAGCGATCTGGCAACCCTGCTCTTCGGGTCGACGCTCACAAGACGACGTGGACATTCACTGGATCTATTCACAAAAGTACGTCTTCCAAATTGGTAATCCACTTTCTCTGCTTCTTATATTGGGAAATACAAGTACAGTATGATGCGTTCGGTTCTACATCCTCACAGCTTATACACAAATTATAAGACTACATCTCGTAAACCACGTCGGACCTATGGCTCGTTAGCTTTGCTGTTAGCTGCTAAGTTCGTCTACAAAACTAAATTTGGATTATTTAAAGTCGATATTGTTTATCTACACGACGCGCCACTGTACGCTTTGTTAGCGAATCCGATGTGAGCTGTCTAACGTTACAAAGTTATAAAGTGTCCGCTGTTGGACAGCATATGCTATGCTAACGGGAGGTTCACTGCAATTTTCCAACTTTCCCGTTGTTTAAGTGTTATAACCTAAAATTATTGAGATAGAATGTCATAATCCTTTTTGATCAATCCTTCCAATTGTGACGGTTCATTCGGCCCTAATTAATTTATCTCGAACTATCCGCAAATATTTTATTTGTTTATTCAAAAAACCGTACAATCCTGAGGCCTTCTAGCCTGGTTAAAACCAGACCCCCGTTCAGAGCTGAGCTGAAGTTCTATTTTTTCATTTCACCCACATTCACGCTGTAGAAAATGATCTAATCCTGTTATAATGGAGAAGTGTAAACCAATTTAATGTAATGTTTATTCTGTGTTTTAGGAAACCCACACCAGCTACTGAGGAGGTGAAGACTTCGTTTAGCACTCCATTTAACTGCTGTATCCAAATAAAACCTTGTTCTAACCTCAGCGCCTATTATTTAATCCTCAGATAGCTTGTGAAAAGTTTAAGGAAAAAAAAAGAAACAATAATAATCCATAATTATGTCATACAGGCTGAGAAATACAGTAATCATTATTTTCCTCCTTCTGTTTTTGAATTCTTTAAATTCCATGACTCACCCTGTTTTCAAATTGCATCGCCATTATTTATTTGTTTATTTAAAAATAATACAGGAGCGTTTATTTATATGATAGAGAAATAACACTAAATGTGTTATTTCATGATTTCATGATTTATAGCAGATTTTTAGCAAAAGCTCCGGGAAGATCTGCCCCTCTCTTTTTCTCTCCCCGTGGGTCAGGAGTTCAGAAAGGTAGCCGCACAGCAGAGCTCTGAGCACGCGTGCCCCGTGCTCCACGCTGGACAGAACCGAGCCCTGAGTCAACGAACAGAACTTCAAAGGTAACCGCAGAGGGAGAAGACGAGAGAAGCCGCGCGGCTCTTGCTTCTCTCTGGGCAGAAGCTGAGAGGCTCTTGAGAGCAGCGAGCAACAGTCGCAGCGGTGTTATATCTTATTAAAACGTCTATAAAATAAATAAAAAATAAAAACAGAGCACTGGTCCAGTTGTACACACAAATGCACCAAGAAATATGCAGTTTTAATTCCCATTTTTTAAAGATATGTATGGGAACAATTAAATAAATAACAAGTAGGACCGTGCTTTTATTGAGGCAAAAAATATTGTGATATCAAGGTATTTTACTTAATAATTTCTGTATATAGCCTGTTTCAGCTTTTTCAGCTAATTCTACATTTTTAATCCAACTTTTCAGCCTAATTTAGCAAAACTATATATTTTTTTAAAAATCATTCTAATTAACTTAAACTGTTTATTTTCATTAGACCAGTGTTTTTCAATCTTTTTGGAGCCAAGGCACAGTGTTTTCATTGAAAAAATCACGAGGCACACCACCAACCAGAATTGTAAACAGAGATACTGTACTCTGTATCCGCCTATATTAAATATATAGTCAATTCTTATCATAGTGTCTTGAATAGAAATAAAATAAACACAGAAATGTATTTTTATCATATTTTATATTTCTTATTTCAATGTGGTCTTGTGACTGTTACATGCTCAAAGCAGCAAGGGGCGATATATACCATTTAAGTTTACCGGTATATATATATTTTTTGGATACTTCATTGTGTGTTTTATGAGTGTGGACAAAGTCAAACACTAAAGCTGTTTAGAAAACCACTTGGTTTCTAAACTTAAAAATATTTAGATCACAGATCAAAAGTTTAAACTGAGAGCCTGTATCATTTTAAGGGAAAAATATGTTGTTTCAAAATTTCATAGCGTCTACAAATCCCCCCCAAAAAAATTGGGATAAATCCATTTTTCCCACTGTGCCGTAGTAAGTGGACCCATTATAGCCTTGGCCCCCTCTCGGCCCCCCCAGCAATAAGAGTCTAGCTCCGCCACTGGTCCAGCGCAGCGCTGCAGAGAGACAGAGACAAAGAGAGCCACGTGCAGTTTGGAGAGCAGAGACAAGTCACGCAGGTGAGGCAGGCATTGACTCCTCACATGGCAGGAAACCATTATTTTAGAACATAAAAAAGGATTTAGTATTCTGTGACTAATTTTATTCTATTTTTAACTGGTCCAGGTGGAACTCTTATCAGATTATTTTATCAGCGAAAGTCAGCGCATCCATTTCAAAAACTCTCACCTAGTCCCGCCCTTACTTATTTAATCTCGAATTATAAGTAAGTCTAAATTGTCACTGTTTTAAACTAGACACCACCTAGTAAGCTTACAGTTTAAACTTGGTCTCAGAGTTACAGGGTCAGCGGCGAATAAATTATTTATTTATTCTAAAACCCCGACCCCTCTGTTCCAAACGCCCGTCGGCATCTGGGAGGCGCGACCACTGCGTGTTTTTACCTGGGACTTGGGTATTATTATTTACTTCACGTATACGTATACTTGTCTTATTTCCTTATCTTACTGAGTCCAATACACTGAGCTAAAATTTGCCTATTAATGTCCAATTTCAGATTTTTGTTGAAACAGGCAATCTGCTTACCTCATTGTTGTGTAGACCGGTCACTGATCAGTGCTCTGGACTCCGGCTCGTCCTTTCCTGTCCGCGCGTGCAACCAATCTCGGTAGGACCTCCATTTTTGTTGGCTTTGATTATTATTCGCCCCGAATTCGTTATTTTGGTTTCACTTTGGATCAAAAAGGAGAGATACACTTAAACACGACAGACGCTCACTTAAAGTTCCAAACCAGTTTAATTTATCATAAGTTTAAAAGTCACAGAATACATTTGTTATATTTTATAAGCTATATATATATGATCTCATATGAGAAGACAGAGAGAGAGAAAGAAAGAAAGATAGAGAACAAAGAGAACATGAATGCGCATTCAAGGAGACAAGGCCATACAACCTGAAAGTTACTCCCTCGTGGCTTCTTCCTGCGTTGTCTGATGGAGGAGGGAATAACTTATACTTTTATACTCTTCTGTGGGGGTGTTTTCTGCTCTCAACCAATAAGAGAAGTTCTGCTTTGTTTTCTTGTAGGGTGTTTCCTGCCTTAACCAATAAGAGCAGTTTTGTTTTGTTTTCTTGTCTTACTCCACTGCCAGAAAGCTTCTGTTCTGGTTTACCCAGGCCTCAGGGGGTTTCAGCTTACTCTGGTTTCCAAAACTAAATATACAACAATGCTGAGCACCCACAAATCACACACACC
>JBBPBX010091795.1:0-13864 GCA_038048925.1 Garcialebias charrua
TTGACACCCAGTTTGTGTTTGTGTGTGTGAAGGTCTGGTTCCAGAACCGACGGTCCAAGGAGAGGCGCATGAAGCAGCTGAGCGCGCTGGGCGCACGCAGGCACGCCTTCTTCCGCAGCCCGAGGCGCATGAGGACGTTAGTGGACCGGCTGGAGCCCGGAGAGCTCATACCCAACGGACCCTTCTCCTACTACGCAGGTACGTCTGCAAATTAACTCAGTCAGTGTGCACATTATTATTATTATTATTACTATTATCATAGTTATTATCAATGTTATTCTAATATTATTTATATAATTGTTATTATCAATGTTAGTCTATTATTATTATTGTTCTATTATTCTAATATTATTTCTATTATTGTTATTATCAATGTTATTCTACTATTATTATTATTATTATTATTATTATTATTATTATTATTATTATTATTAATATTACTATTATTGTTATTATCATTGTTATTCTGTTGTTGTTGTTGTTGTTGTTCTTCTTCTTCTTCTTCTTCTTCTTCTTCTTCTTCTTCTTCTTCTTCTTCTTCTTCTTCTTCTTCTTCTTCTTCTTCTTCTTCTTCTTCTTCTTCTTCTTCTTCTTCATAATAATATTTATATTATTGTTATTATCAATGTTATTCTATTATTATTATTGTTGTTATTATTCTAATAATATTTATATTATTGTTATTATCAATGTTATTCTATTATTATTGTTGTTGTTATTATTCTAATATTATTTATATTATTGTTATTATCAATGTTATTCTATTATTATTATTATTATTATTATTATTATTATTATTATTATTATTATTATTATTATTATTATTGTTGTTCTAATATTATTTATATTATTGTTATTACCAATGTTATTCTATTATTGTTGTTGTTATTCTAATAGTATTTCTATAATTGGGGCACAATAAAAACAAAGTGTTTTATAGTTCAGTCATAAACAATCAAATAAAAAGAAATATGAAAGAAACATTTAATAAATTAAAATAACACATCATCATCAGGATGTTTACAAACTAATACAAGAAGCACTTTTATAAAAACAACAACAACATGTAAAATAATTTAAGTGTAAAAACTTTATTTGTTCCAACATTTAACAAAATCTATTTCAAAGCAACATTTCATCTTTCATCAGTCTTAAAAAAACTAATAGAACAAAATACAGTATATATAATAATAAAAACAAAACATTTCCAACATCAATATAAAACTAAACATGAAACATGAAAAAATAAATGATTTGTTCATGTTTTTAAATTCGTTCAGTTGATTTGTTTCTTCTCGATGTGTATTTTATTTGAATGTTTGTAAAATGGCGTCGCAGTTCTTTTCATTGGAGCGCTGTGTTTCAGCGAGGCGCTGACAGAATCTTCTCCTCTGACTCTGCAGATTATCAAAGTGAATATTATGGAGCCGGCGGGAACTACGACTTTTTCCCTCAAGGGCCCCCGTCGTCACAGGCCCAGACCCCGGTGGACCTCCCCTTCGTGCCCTCCTCGGGCCCCACGGGCACCCCCCTGGGGGGTATGGACCACCCCCTGCCGGGACACCACCCCTCCAGCGAGGTGCAGCGCTTCTCTGACATCATGTCGCACCACCCCGGGGACTCCCCCAGCCCGGAGCCCGGGATCCCGGGGCCCCTGCACGGCCTCTCCTCCGAAGTGTTCGGCCCCAGCCCGCCCTTCACCTCACTGTCGCTGAACGGCAGCGGATACAACGGCCACCTGTCCCACCCCCCCTCTGACATGAGCGAGGGCGCCGTGTGGTAGCGCTCTGACGCACGGCGCCCCACAGGGCTGGAGGACGGTGACGCCGGAGTCCTGGGACGGGTCGAGGAAAACAACAGGGTTAGGGCAACGTCAACAACATTTGTTGTTTATTTGTTGACTTATTTATTTTTGTCTGTCATATTTTACTCCTCTGTTCTTTGACGACATCGCGTCTTTCACGATCTCACCCAGAGCGTTCAAACAACTGAACACAAACAGAAGTGATATGGATGACCTCCACCCTCCATGTTTTATTTGGACCCCCTCCCCCGGTTACTGTCAGGCCCCTCACTCCGTTCAGAAACTGCTGTAGGTCAGAAACTCGTGGACGAGCTTTACCGAGCGTCCTCGTTCCTCCAGAACCTCCTCACACCTCGTCGCCCGTCGACGCTTTGCCATACTGAACCTTTTCACCACATGTTGCTGACGCCAGATGTGTCCCCTCACGCACCGAACCCGAGGAAAGCCGCCTTCGAAAGGCGAACCCTCCGAGGATCGCTAACCCTTTATTCAAAACGGAAATGAACTTGAATAGTTGAACGAAGTTCTAAAAGTTTTCACGGGGGCTGAACGGGACTTAGAGCAGTCAACTGTTTACGTCATCGAATCAATTCAGGAGTTCACAAGTCTAAAAAAACTAACGTGTTTTAGAACCTCTTGATCCAGATGTTACGAGCAACCAACCAAACTTTTGTATTAATTTCATTTATATTGTATGAAGAGAAAAAAAAAACCTGGGGTTGTGCTTCACTGTGCTAGTTTGTACAAGATGTTGTTTACAGAAAAGGAAAATAAAATTTAATAAAAACAAGTAGACATTTTGACAAATTTTAAGACGGCACAAACACTGCTAAAGTGTTGAGACAAATTCTACGAGTTCAAAGGACGAATTGACTTCAGATTATTTTCAGTCTGCCGACAATGCATTCATAAAAGTGTTAACCGAATAAAATATACCTAGGTTTTATTTTTGTGTCCTCAACGAAGAAAAATCCAAACTAATAAAAATGGACGGTGAAACGTGCAGCTCGCCGCTGCACCATCGCTCTGAGCCCGCATATGTCTTTATTGTTCCAATAAATTTATTAGACCATTCACTGTATTAATTCAAAATGTATTTCTAATAAAACTAGAAAACAAAGATATTTAAAAAGGCATTTCTTTGGAACGGATGGTACACGAGGTGCCGTTTCCTTTTTGGGCCAATTTGGTCGTTTTCCTTGTCAACACAAAGTTGTGCCACCAGAAACTGAATTTGTCGCTCAGCCTGAATCAGTTCACACCATCTGAAATGAATTCACTGGTTTCAAGAGGAAGTTCACTAAATGGAAACTGAATTTAATGGTTTGAAACTGTATTTGGTTGTGTTGAAAATTCACTTCTTTCATTTCCAGTTCTAGAAGTCAGTTTCAATTCAAAAATATATATTTTTTGTCACACATCCGGGTCTTTTTGATGAAGATCGACAGATTGATGCTTCGCGTCGGTGAAACTTCCTTTACTGAAATGTAGACACCATTAAATCAGTTTGAAACCATTAAAAACAGTTTGAAACCATTAAAATCAGTTTGCAACCATTCAATTCAGTTTGAAACCATTAAAATCAGTTTGAAACCATTAAAATAATTTTGAAACCGTTAAAATCAGTTTGAAACCATTCAATTCAGTCAGAAACCGTTAAATCAGTTTGAAACCATTAAATTTAGTTTGAGATCAGTTTGAAACCATTAAATTCAATTTGAAATCCGTAAATTCAGTTTGAAATCAGTAAAATCAGTTTGAAACCATTAAATTCAGTTTGAAATCGTTAAATTCAGTTTGAAATCAGTATAATCAGTTAGAAGCCATTACATTCAGTTTGAAACCATTAAATACTGTTAGAAACCATTAAATTAAGTTTGAAACCATTAAATTCAGTTTGAAATCAATAAATTCAGTTTGAAACCAGTAAAATCAGTTTGAAACCATTAAATTCAGCTTGAAATCATTAAATTCAGTTTGAAATCAGTAAAATCAGTTTGAAACCATTAAATTCAGTTTGAAATAATTAAATTCAGTTTGAAATCAGTAAAATAGTTTGAAACCATTAAATTCAGTTTGAAATCGTTAAATTCTGTTTGAAATCAGTAAAATCAGTTTGAAACTGTTACATTCAGTTTGAAACCATTACATTCATTTTGAAATGAGTAAAATCAATTTGAAACCATTAAATTCAGTTTGAAACCATTAAGTTCAGTTTGAAATCAGTAAAATCAGTTTGAAATCATTAAATTCAGTATGAAATCAGTAAAATCAGTTTGAAACCTTTAAATACAGTTTGAAACCAGTAAATTCAGTTTGAAATCAGAAAAATCAGTTTGAAACCATTAAATTCAGTTTGAAATCAGTAAATTCAGTTTAAAATCAGTCAAATATGTTTGAATCCATTAAATACAGTTTGAAACCATTAAATTCAGTTTGAAATCATTAAATTTAGTTTGAAACCATTAAATTCAGTTTGAAACCATTAAATTCAGTTTGAAACCATTAAATACAATTTGAATTCAGTAAAATCAGTTTGAAACTCTTAAATTCAGTTTGAAACCATTAAATTCAATTTGAAATCAGTAAAATCAGTTTGAAACCATTAAATTCAGTTTGAAATCAGTAAATTCAGTTTGAAACAGTAAAATCAGTTTGAAACCATTAAATACAGTTTGAAACCAGTAAATTCAGTTTAAAATCAGTCAAATCAGTTTGAAACCATTAAATACAGTTTGAAACCATTAAATTCAGTTTGAAATCATTAAATTTAGTTGGAAACCATTAAATTCAGTTTGAAACCATTAAATTCAGTTTGAAACCATTAAATACAATTTGAATTCAGTAAAATCAGTTTGAAACTCTTAAATTCAGTTTGAAACCATTCAATTCAATTTGAAATCAGTAAAATCAGTTTGAAACCATTAAATTCAGTTTGAAATCAGTAAATTCAGTTTGAAATCAGTAAAATCAGTTTGAAACCATTAAATACAGTTTGAAACCAGTAAATTCAGTTTGAAACCATTAAATTCAGTTTGAAATCAGTAAATTCAGTTTGAAATCAGTAAAATCAGTTTGAAACCATTAAATACAGTTTGAAACATTACATTCAGTTTGAAACCATTAAATTCAGTTTCAATTCAGTGAAAATAAATTTTCAAACCAGTAGAGTTCATTTGAAATCACGTGAACACAGATTGAGTCTGAGCGATTCAAATTCAGGCACAACTTTCTGTCCACATCCTGTTTTGAATTCACACGAGGAGGGTAATGGTGGATCTTTCAGACACGAGGACACTTCTTGATGTTGATCAAGCGTCCAGATGCAGAGGGAGAAACTGAAGCAATGCTTTGGTAGAAGAAGATCAAACTGTTTCGTGTTTGTTCTTTGTGTTTCTGCTCATGTTCTTTGTGTTTCTGCTCGTGTTCTTTGTGTTTCTGCTTGTGTTCTTTGTGTTTCTGCTCGTGTTTGTCGTGTGGGGGACGTGCTGGGCCTCCTGCAGACGTCATGTTGATGCAGCTTGTTCTCTGGAAGCCGTGCGACTGACGGACCATGTGCAATGTGCTGCGGCTGCAGCTCTGCTTCTTCTGACTCCTGCTCCTCGAGTTGCTTGGAACCCGCTCGTTCTTGTGAACATGGCAGCACATTGCAGACGTGATGAAGAAATTCTTCAGACTTGTGAGGGAAGCAGTCGGGCGATGGGGCTGTGGCACAAATCTGGGGGAGCCTTTATCTCTAAGCCCATGCGTGCAGTTAGGACCGTGCTGGTTCTCCCTCCTGCCTCCAGACTCTAATCCACCATGAATTAATCATGCTCTTGAGGGTTAACCAAGCTTGGGGAGGTGGAGTGGAAGGTGGGGATGGAGGGTGGATGGAAGGATATAGTTCTCTGTTGAGCCCCGGGGTTTGCTTCATCCCCCCCCCACACCTTTTGCCTGGTAACATCATGCACCAGTGGCTGCCCGCCCCCGGGGGCCCCGGCTCTTTAAATTCAAATCTTCTATTGATCGTTCATCAGCTGTTGGTACAAACTGACCTTGTGGGCTTTCAATGGCAGAAATGAAAATACAACAGACTTCAATGAGTTTTAAACAACATTTGAAATCTTGAAGTGCGGACGTTTAAACAGCCCACCCTACGGGAATCAAGATTATTCAGCTGTCTGTGCACGTGTGATGAGAATGGTTCCGTGCACGTGTGATGAGAATGGTTCTGTGCACGTGTGATGAGAATGGTTCCGTGCACGTGTGATGAGAATGGTTCCATGCACGTGTGATGAGAATGGTTCCGTGCACGTGTGATGAGAATGGTTCCGTGCACGTGTGATGAGAATGGTTCTGTGCACGTGTGATGAGAATGGTTCTGTGCACGTGTGATGAGAATGGTTCTATGCACGTGTGATGAGAATGGTTCCATGCACGTGTGATGAGAATGGTTCTGTGCACGTGTGATGAGAATGGTTCTGTGCACGTGTGATGAGAATGGTTCTGTGCACGTGTGATGAGAATGGTTCCATGCACGTGTGATGAGAATGGTTCTGTGCACGTGTGATGAGAATGGTTCTGTGCACGTGTGATGAGAATGGTTCCGTGCACGTGTGATGAGAATGGTTCTGTGCACGTGTGATGAGAATGGTTCCATGCACGTGTGATGAGAATGGTTCTGTGCACGTGTGATGAGAATGGTTCTGTGCACGTGTGATGAGAATGGTTCTGTGCACGTGTGATGAGAATGGTTCCATGCACGTGTGATGAGAATGGTTCTGTGCACGTGTGATGAGAATGGTTCCATGCACGTGTGATGAGAATGGTTCTGTGCACGTGTGATGAGAATGGTTCTGTGCACGTGTGATGAGAATGGTTCTGTGCACGTGTGATGAGAATGGTTCCATGCACGTGTGATGAGAATGGTTCTGTGCACGTGTGATGAGAATGGTTCTGTGCACGTGTGATGAGAATGGTTCTGTGCACGTGTGATGAGAATGGTTCTGTGCACGTGTGATGAGAATGGTTCTGTGCACGTGTGATGAGAATGGTTCTGTGCACGTGTGATGAGAATGGTTCTGTGCACGTGTGATGAGAATGGTTCTGTGCACGTGTGATGAGAATGGTTCTGTGCACGTGTGATGAGAATGGTTCTGTGCACGTGTGATGAGAATGGTTCTGTGCACGTGTGATGAGAATGGTTCTGTGCACGTGTGATGAGAATGGTTCTGTGCACGTGTGATGAGAATGGTTCTGTGCACGTGTGATGAGAATGGTTCTGTGCACGTGTGATGAGAATGGTTCTGTGCACGTGTGATGAGAATGGTTCTGTGCACGTGTGATGAGAATGGTTCTGTGCACGTGTGATGAGAATGGTTCTGTGCACGTGTGATGAGAATGGTTCTGTGCACGTGTGATGAGAATGGTTCTGTGCACGTGTGATGAGAATGGTTCTGTGCACGTGTGATGAGAATGGTTCTGTGCACGTGTGATGAGAATGGTTCTGTGCATGTGTGATGAGAATGGTTCTGTGCACGTGTGATGAGAATGGTAACATGAAGATAAATGTTTTGAGAGGGGGTGGGAGGGGACTAAATGTTTTACTTTAGGGAGGAAAGATTGAGCCAACAGGAAGACGTGACCCAGCAGACAAACACCGAGTGTTCCCTCAAGACTGACACAAGGTTTTCAGACAAGAAGCATCAGCTGCGTTGAATGTACAGCTGTAAACGGTTGTGTGGGTGAAAGTGGCCGAAGCTCACAAACACTCTAGAGCACATGTGTCAAAGTCAAGGTCCGCGGGCCAGATCTGGTCCGCGAATTAATTATTTAAACGGCCCGCAGGCCACAGCTGCCTGCTGGCGTTTTGCACGCACCAACACTACATTCCCCACAATTCAACGCTAGAAGGGGTGGGGCCGATCCGATCCGGAGGTGTTTCTTATGAACCCAGAGTAATAAGACCCACCTCACATCACATTCAGGAAATCCATTCAATAGTTTGCAGCCAGCTACAACGTGCGGACTATGAGTAGCACTGTAGCTAACAGCTAGCCGACTTTTCATCGTAACATGTCGGCTGTGTGGAAATATTTTACACTAAACACAGCAAGACAATAGCGCCACATTAAACCACGGTCAAGTTAGTTTTACATTGGACAGTCGAGCTCCGGGGCTTCAGCGAGATACCACTCTCACTGAACCGAAACAGGGAGACCGACCGCGTCCAGCTGCGTCCAGTCCGACCCGCTGTCTGACCGTCTCGTAGGAGGGACAGGCTGAGACCGAAATCAGAGCGCCCGCCCCGGATTGAACAATAAAAACACACCGCTGAAGCCACGGAGCTCAAATGTTCACCGAGAAGTTGCTAAACTTCATCATAATCAATAACCAACAGATATCAGCTGTAGAAAATGAAGGATTTCACAGCTTGATACTTGCAGCCAACAGTAAACAATCATAAAAAAGCTTATTAATTAAAAATCACAAGAAAACCGTGTTTAAAAAACAAAACATAAACAGCTACAATATAAAACAATGTAAAATACTAAAAGCAGGAACATGTGGTTTATGCCAAGAACTTAGCAGATGTAAAGCTATTTAATATTTTATTTAATTAATTTATTAATTCATTTAAAAGAGACAAAATAAAACAAATTCATCAAAAATAAAACACTGAATGAAAAGAGTGCAGAAAGAAGAAAAAAATATATTATATCACCCCCTTATAATAAACATTGAACCAGTCTGGCCCTTGGCTTTTAGTAAATTTGTTTTTTTGGCCCTCGGTGTATTTGAATTTGACACCTCTGCTCTAGAGGTTGGGCTCGGCCAGAAAAGAAAAAAAACTGTTCATTAGTTCATCACTGAACATATTAGTTGATATCCATCCATCCATTTTCTTCTGCTTATCCGGGGTCGGGTCGCGGGGGTAGCAGCCTAAGTAGGGAGGCCCAGACTTCCCTCTCCCCAGCCACTTGGAGCAGCTCCTCTGGGGGAATCCCAAGGCGTTCCCAGGCCAGCCGAGAAACATAGTCCCTCCAGCGTGTCCTGGGTCTTCCTCTGGGTCTCCTCCCGGTGGGACATGCCCGGAACACCTCACCAGGGAGGCGTCCAGGAGGCATCCTAAC
Organism: Garcialebias charrua; assembly: GCA_038048925.1. Classification (NCBI taxonomy): domain Eukaryota; kingdom Metazoa; phylum Chordata; class Actinopteri; order Cyprinodontiformes; family Rivulidae; genus Garcialebias; species Garcialebias charrua. The sequence goes on from JBBPBX010091795.1 coordinate 8,920, forward strand.
CAGATGCCCGAGCCACCTCAACTGGCTCCTCTCGATGTGGAGAAGCAGCGGCTCTACTCCGAGTCCCTCCCGGATGACTGAGCTTCTCACCCTATCTCTAAGGGAGAGTCCAGACACCCTGCGGAGAAAACTCATTTCAGCCGCTTGTATCCGAGATCTCGTTCTTTCGGTCACAACCCAAAGCTCATGACCATAGATGAGGGTGGGAACGTAGATCGATCGGTAAATTGAGAGCTTTGCCTTTTGACTCAGCTCTCTCTTCACCACGACAGACCGGTACAGCGCCCGCTTCACTGCGGACGCTGCACCTATCCGCCTATCGATCTCACGCTCCAGTTTTCCCTCATTCGTGAACAAGACCCCGAGATACTTAAACTCCTCCACTTGGGGCAGGACCTCCTCCCCGACCCGGAGAGGGCATGCTACCCTTTTCCGGCTCAAGACCATGGCCTCGGATTTGGAGGAACTGATCCTCATCCCGGCCGCATCACACTCGGCTGCAAACCGCTCCAGTGAAAGTTGTAAATCACGAACTGATGAAGCCAGTAGGACCACATCATCTGCAAAAAACAGAGAAGCGATTCTAAGGTCACCAAAACGGATCCTCTCAACACCTTGGCTGCGCCTAGAAATTCTGTCCATAAAAGTTATGAACAGAATCGGTGACAAAGGGCAACCTTGGCGGAGTCCAACTCTCACCGGAAACGAGCCTGACTTACTGCCGGCAATGCGGACCAAGCTCTGACACCGGTCGTACAGGGACCTAACAGCCCTTATCAAAGGGCCTGGTACCCCATACTCCCGGAGTACCCCCCACAGAACCCCCCGAGGGACGCGGTCGAATGCCTTCTCCAAGTCCACAAAGCACATGTAAACTGGTTGGGCAAACTCCCACGCACCCTCCAGGACCCTGTTGAGGGTGTAGAGCTGGTCCAGTGTTCCACGACCAGGACGAAAACCACACTGCTCCTCCTGAATCCGAGGTTCGACTATCCGACGGACCCTCCTCTCCAGAACCCCTGAATAGACCTTACCAGGGAGGCTTAAGAGTGTGATCCCCCTATAGTTGGAACACACCCTACGGTCCCCCTTTTTGAATAGGGGAACCACCACCCCAGTCTGCCAATCCAAGGGAACTGCCCCCGATGTCCACGCGATATTGCAGAGTCGCGTAAGCCAACACAACCCCACAACATCCAGAGCCCTAAGGAACTCAGGACGAATCTCATCCACCCCCGGAGCCTTGCCACCGCGGAGCTTTTTAACCACCTCGGCGACCTCAGCACCAGAGATTGGAGAGCCCGACCCAAAGTCCCCAGGCTCCGCTTCCTCAGTGGAAGACGTGCCAGTAGGATTGAGGAGGTCTTCGAAGTATTCCGCCCACCGACTCACAACATCCCGAGTTGAGGTCAACAGCACGCCATCCCCACCATAAATGGTGTTGGTCGCGTACCGCTTTCCCCCCCTGAGACGCCGGATGGTGGACCAGAATCGCCTCGAAGCCGTACGGAAGTCATTCTCCATGGCCTCTCCGAACTCCTCCCACGCCCGAGTTTTTGCCTCAGCAACCACCCGAGCCGCATGCCGCTTGGACTGCCGGTACCTATCTGCTGCTTCCGGGGTCCCACAGGCCAAAAAGGCCCAATAGGACTCCTTCTTCAGCCTGACAGCATCCCTCACCGCCGGTGTCCACCACCGGGTTCGAGGGTTGCCACCACGACAGGCACCAACAACCTTGCGGCCACAACTCCGATAAGCTGCCTCGACAATAGAGGCGCGGAACATGGCCCACTCGGACTCAATGTCCCCCGCCTCCCTCGGAACGTGTTCAAAGCTCTCCCGGAGTTGATATTATTATTGATTTTACTTGATTTTGTTACTTGTTTTATTTATTTATTATTATTATTTTTTTAATCAAGCCTATTCTGCCTCCACATGATTTTATCTTTGATCTTAGTTGATATTATTATTGATTTTACTTGATTTTATCACTTGTTTTATTTGATTTTTGCTTTTGTTGCACTTTGTACCACTTTGAGATTTGTATTAATGAAAAGTGCATTAAAAATTAAATTCATTATTATTATTATTATTAGTGGAGCGTTCGTCTGCCACGACCCTGAGAGGATGCTCCACAGACTGCGTGTTACTCGTACATCCTCTTTTTTAAAAGTCAGAGACAAAAAACAAGTCGTGAAACAGCTAAAGCGATTCAGCTTCACAGAAAAGGTTCAGTCCTCTCATCTGGACAGATTCTTTTTGTAAGAAACGTTTCATCTTTCATCCAAAGGACTTCATCAGTCTGAGGCCTGCCAACACGATGTGTCATATAAACAGCACCTCACTGGTTTCAAACCAGCTGCTGTGGAGTTCCCAGCTTTACACCCTGAGTGGAGGAGCATCAGTCTTCAACAATCGATCATAAGTCACAGGGGTCTGCAAACCTTTACGATCAAAAAGAGCCATTTTACACCTTCATCACTAAATTAAAAGTGTTCAGAGGCGCAGCAACCTGCTAACTGTGATTATCAACTGCTGGCCCATGGGCCGCTTTAGGCTTGTTGGAGGTGGCTTTTGTTCCCAGTAAGGGTGATGTAAACATATTAATAAAGGTGAAAAATCATTACGTATTTTCAGCTTTTAAAATTAAATGAAGACAAATGAAAAGACCAGATTCTTGTAAAGAGAAATAGTAAAAAAGGTCTATGAAGACCTATGTGATTTTTTTAATTGTGGAAAAAATAATTTAGTAGAGAGAAAAAAAGCATAAAGTATGTTTTACTCCTTGTACTAGTTCCAGCATTTATATACTGGCAAAGGAAATGACAGGAAAACTTCTAAAACTAGTCTAAAAGGTTAAGTCTGGTCCTCTGGACGGGTAAAAAAAAAAAAGTTGTTTCGGATGAAAGATGAAATGTTTCTACTTTTTGTTTTGTTTTTTGGAACCCATCCAGAGGACCAGACTTAACCTTTTTAGATTTTTGTATGTGGATTATTGAGCATGCATCAGGATGCTAAAACTAGTCTTTTGTTGTTGTTGTTGTTTGTACAACAACCAATAAAATTCAGTTTGATGTTAGTTTTGGTCAAAGCTTGAAAGAGCCGCTGCAGAGGGGCCAAAGAGCCACATGTGGCTCCAGAGCCGCAGCTTGCAGACCCCTGGATGTTCGAGGCAAAATGGCCACTTGTAAGCAGAATGTGTTGGCCTGGATGATGGAGCCTTTAACCTTTATTTAAATTCAGCTTGTTGTGGTTTTAAAACAACCTGCTCTAAAAACAAGAATACTTTTAATCTTCACGTCTTTTTCGTGAAACACGAAAACGTTTTGGAAAATGTGAGTTTGTTTGTGACGCCAGCTCCCGAGTCAAGAGTGTTCAGGAAAAAATGGAATTTGATCTTAACAATCACAAACTTTAGCTGATTTTATTTTTCATTTGATGACAGGGTCAGTGAAGCGGTCCTGTGGTCCGGAGGCTGCGTGGTTCAAACCCGGGTTGAGTCAGAAAAGACACCCGGACTAAAAAAAAAATCCAAATCCTCCGAGTGTGTTCACTCGCTTTAGTAAACCCCGCAGACAGGAGAGATGTGTGTGTGTGTGTGTGTCAAATTTCATTTTCTGCAGAAGTGCAGCATGAATGCTGAATGGCTGCTTGTGTTTGCTGAAGAAGTTAAAAGAAGCATAATAACAGCTAAAAGTTAAATTTAGCAAAAAGCTTACAATAAGCTAAGAGCATCAAACCTGCATCGACAAGTTGACAATAACAAAAAGCCAAAAGCTAAAAGGTACTAAATGTAACAAGAAATTATCAAAAAGCTAAAAGTAGCCAAATTCTAGCTAGAAGCCAAAAGCAGCAAAAGGTTAGATAGGGAACAAACGCCTAGCAAAAAGCTAAGAGAAGCTGACAAATAGCTAAAATTTAAAAGTAATATAAAAAGACGAAAACAATACAAGAAGAGCTTAAGCTAATTAAAAAAAAAGAATTAAAGTTAATTTATGTGTATAAATGCTCAATAGTTTGAAGAGTAAAAAGGTTAAAAACAATCATAGCACACATCTTCTAACTGAGCTAAACAATTTGATGCATCACGTGATAAAACGGTACAAAGCTCTCAGAAATCAGACTGCCAAAATAAAATCAGTAAATTAAAGGATGTTCGTGCAGAAACAGCATTAACATGTTCAAAGAAAAGAAATAAAATAATCATATTTTTAATCAGTCTTAGTATTATAGTTTGACCTAAAGTGTGTTTGTTCCCGTCGGGGACAGTTGTTACAATAGTTCAATCATCTTCATCAAAATTATCGTCAGTAGGGGGCGCTGGGCGCCGCCCCGTCACTCAAACCTCTCACAACCATATTACCTTGAAGTCATAAAAAAAAAACGTTTCAAAATATAGATTTTTTTTTAGTTATGTAAGATAAATATTTTATATTTAATGATGAGTTAAGTTGTTTCATTCAAAAACTTTGTCTCTGACTGATGATGTACTTCAGGCCCCTGGGGGCACAAGAATCTTAGCCCAAAGACTCTCGTCAAAAGTTGTACACGCGCAGTTATCTCCTCTTCATTACAAGAGACAGGAAGATTCTGGGTGTAGATCTCCTGCGCCCGGTGCAACTTCCAATGCAAATGCTACAGATTGATATCCATCGTGCTTCTGGTCCCAGAACAGATTTCATTTTTTTTTTGGTCCAGGAACAGATTGTGACACTCACACAGACACACACACACACACACACACACACGCACACTAGCTCCCTTTATGTGAAAGGTGTCTGATAGGGAGGAGGGAGACAATTCAACTAATTCCATCATCTTTAAAAACTGTGTTAGGATAGGCTAAGTGCTTGGTGAACGTACAGTACTGTACATGTATTCATTTATACAAAAAAAAAAAATCTTCTTTTTACAGTGCGTTCATAAGTCCGGGTTGCCATAAGTC
>JBBPBX010091796.1:0-13864 GCA_038048925.1 Garcialebias charrua
CTAAGCCACAACACCTGTAATGCAAGTTATTGAGTATTCTATCCCTGGTTTCTCAAGATAAGCATACTTGTTATTTTGTAAGAATCAAGACACAAGACTGTAAGGTGCAGACAGTGTATTATTTTGTTCTAGAGAAACAAGTTACTGTATCTTGTTACATAATAATATTTATTTATTATAATGGTCTTAATTGGTCTACTTCTAGAGAACTAAGTTCTCTAGAAATCAAAGTAACAAGAGCAATGCTGGAATTTGAACCCAGGATCTCCTGTATACCAAACAGATGCTTTGGCCATCTAACATACAGCACCTCATTTTTGAAGAATATAGCTGTACTTAGATCAGCAACCTACAATTTAGCCTCTGCTCTTACATGATTAAACAATGTTCTGTGTTTCTGTAACTCTAGCAAGTTGGTGTTCATTCTGACATAAAAAAAATTCTAACTAGAAATAGTTTTTGCTAAGTGGACTTTTTTTAAATGCTATTTTTTCCCACTCATTCAAATTTGAGCTCTTTAAATCCAACAGTGAAAGACCAGTTTAGCATACACATGTATTGGTGTATTGCCACCAATGTGTGCATTTATTAGCTCAGCCTCAAATGAATGTTTAGGATGGATGCTAGGCACTGCTGGGAGTTGAACCCAGGATATCCTGTTTACTAGACAGGCGCTTTAACCAACTAAGCCACAGCACCTGTTATGGATGATTTTCAGTATTGTAAAGGATTATCAGGAGGTCACTATTAATACTGACCTCTTTACCTTAATTAATTTACTTATTCAGATTGAATAGTAATTTCACGGATTCTTTTCTTTTTCAGTTTACCCAATATTTCTGTGATCTTTATGATGGATAAATAAACAGAGCTATAGAGTGACAATGGACACGTTAACTTAGTTGGTATGCCAGGCGACACTACCATTTATTTAAAATAAATCACTAAATTAACACCATTACACTTGATTGATATGATTTCACTTTCTTTCAATTTGATACGTCAGCACACTTAAATTCAACACAACAGACTTCAATACTGGATGTTAACATATTTAGTCTGTGGGCTCTTTAGCTTAAAATAGTTTCCAGCTTAGAATTTGAGGGAAAGGAGAGGAGGAAAGATTTAAGAAGAATTGGGAGGTTAAGAGAGGAAGTTTATCTTGCATTTATGAAACCAGATGACACTCTTCCGTACGCGTCCAGCTAAGATATCATCACACCTCCAGCAAGCAAACAGCGGCTCCTTTACCTTAAGACGTCCGCCTCGGTTCTGGTAAAGAGCTGTGATCAGCTTTGGACTGACGAGTCGTCGGTCCCGCAAGTCCAAGCTGGACTCCACATGTGTTTACCTTGTCGGTGTCGGTGATACTCGCTTTCGTCGGCAGAAGCCGTGGCAGTCGTGGCTTTTTGGCTCAAGATAATTTATTCCAGGAAGGAATAACAAAGTTTGAGCTTACGCTCATTCGAAGTGGACTCATAACAGCCTGTTATCAGTCCTTAGCTGAAGACGAAGGTCGTTAGCTCTTGACCAAATGTACCCCAGCTCTTTGGGAAAGGTTCACATCTCTTTGAAGTTCCCCCAAAATCTACCGTTCCAGCAACAGCTTAGAACTTAAAGAAGGATCAAAGAGAGGAGTGAGGCTTGTCTCTTTTTCATTGGTCCACTTGTTATCACTATTCAAGGTGAAATTCAGCGCAGAGAAGGAAATTGTTTAGGAAAAGTATCTGAGTGAGAGACTTTCAGACGCTAGATGAGAGTTTTAGCTGAAACTCGACAAAAACAATTTCAGTGTAAGTCAGTTTGACATTTTAGCTGAACTTTGACACCTTTTCACTTGCAGAAATGACACATTGATGTTTCACATTTAAAGAATAACAGCATATAACATATATCATGAAAATGACAAAAGTTATTCTTTTGATCACATTAGAATAAAATCAAAGATAGAAATAGTCTCTTTTGATGACTATATTCTCAGATTACAACTAATGGAATGATTTTGTGGTAAATGTCTTGCTTTACTGAGAGGTCAGTAAAGGTCATCACTGGACAGTTCAAAAACCTTAGTTTGACCCTGGGTAGGTCCACTACAGTATTCTATACCATGTTTCTCCAGAAAAGTATACATGATATTTTGTAAGAATGAACACACTGGTAGACTATAAGGTGCACTCTTTTCCCTATAGAAAAGCAAGTTCTCTTCTTACTTAATATTAATTTTTTTATAATTGTCGTACTAGGTCTACTTCTAGAGTACTCAATTCTCTATCAGGAACTCACATTATCATAGGCACTGCTGGGATTTGAACCCAGGATCTCCTGTTTACGAGACAGATGCTTTGGCCATCTAAGCTACAGCGCCTCATTTTTGAGCATCATACCTGTTCTTAGATCAGCAACCTACTATTTAGCTCCTGCTCTGGCATGATTAAATGATGTTCTGTGTTTCTATAATTCTATCAAGTTTTTGTACATCTTGACAATTAAAGTAATTTCTACTTAGAAAAAGGTTTTGCTTACTGGACTTTTTAAAAAGGCTACTTATTCTCACTCATCCAAATTTGAGCTCTTTAAGACTGTTCAATGTTGATAGTGTGACAAACTGCAGTTTTGCGGACACAACTATGGGTGCATGGCCACCAGTCTGAGCATTTATTTGCTCAGCCACCGAATGGAAATGAAAAAAATGCCACTAGGCACTGCTGGGAGTTGAACCCAGGATCTCCTGTTTACTAGACAGATGCTTTGGCCATCTAAGCTACAGCACCTGTAATGGATGTTTTTGAATATTCTATACCGGGTTTCTCTAGATAAGTATACATGATATATTGTAAGAATGAACACACAGGTGGACTGTAAGGTGCACACTGTGTTCTTTTCTCTCTAGCAAACTAAGTTATCTTCTTACATAATATTTAATTTGTATAATAGGCTATATGCCAAGGGTAGTTGTGACGTACCTCCGTTAAAATATAGGCCACATCCGGTTCCTATCGACTGCCGTTGTTGTTAGCGTTAGCTCCTAGTAGCAGACCATGACAACGACCCGAAACGGGAAGCAGCTGCGCGCTACTGGCACTACAAGTGAGTTCCGTTGTGTCCGCCCACCGGTGGGTACAGCTGTTCCGAGGAGGGGTTAGGGCGACAATTTATTGCAGCTATCTGTAGGGGGAACATTGCCATAGATTTATATGGATTTATATGTGTATAATTGGTGTGTATGTAGAAGTTTTATTAATTGTATTTAGTCATTTATTTTCGTGTCATTCCCGCTAACCGGAAGTGCGCGGTCCTGCTCATGAATGAGGAAGTGCCAGAACGGAAGTCTGTGGCATATAGTCTATTGTCTTAATAGCTCTACTTCTATAGTACTAAGTTTTCTATCAAGAAGTTAAAGTAACAGGCACAGCTGGGAATTGAAACCAGGATCTCCTGTTTACTAGACAGCCACATTGACAACTAAGCCACAGCACCTCATTTATGTCGTATTGGGTATTCTATCTTGGCTTTCTTTAGATAAGTATACTTGTTGTTTTGTTGGAAGAATGAAGACCCGGGAATATACAAAGTAAGGCACACATTGTGTATTTTTCTGTCTCAAGGGAACCATGTTATACATAGCAATAACTGCGATTAACAATACAAATACTCAGTGTTGATACTTTGAAAAAGAGATCAATTTTAAAACGTTTACTTGGAAGTTAAAAAAAAAGGCACTGCTGGGAGTTGAACCCAGGATCTCTTGTTTACAAGAATGACGCTTTGGCCAACTAAGCTACAGCGCCCATACTTTAAAGTATATTCGTAGAACAACAAGTAGCTCAACAATCTTGGGCATCTGCTCTGGTACGATTAAATTATTTGCTGTGTTTCTGTAATTCTAACAAGTATTTGTTCGTCTTGACATTTAAAGTAATTTCTATCTAGAAATAGTTTTTGCTTAATTCACTTTCGTAAACTGAAAATTTGGCTCACTCATCCAAATTTGAGCTCTTTAAGACTGTTCAACAGTGACAGACTGCAGTTTTCCAGACACATCTACTGGTGCATGGCCACCAGTCTGGCATTATTTTGCCCAGCCACTAATGAACCTTTAGGAAAGATGCTAGGAACTGTTGGCACTTGAGCCTGGGAAATCCTGTTTACTAGACAGAAGCTTTGACCACCTAAGCCACAACACCTGTAATGCAAGTTATTGAGTATTCTATCCCTGGTTTCTCAAGATAAGCATACTTGTTATTTTGTAAGAATCAAGAAACAAGACTGAGGTGCAGACAGTGTATTATTTTTGTTCTAGAGAAACTGTATCTTGTTACATAATAATATTTATTTATTATAATGGTCTTAATTGGTCTACTTCTAGAGAACTAAGTTCTCTAGAAATCAAAGTAACAAGAGCAATGCTGGAATTTGAACCCAGGATCTCCTGTATACCAAACAGATGCTTTGGCCATCTAACATACAGCACCTCATTTTTGAAGAATATAGCTGTATTAAGATCAGCAACCTACAATTTAGCCTCTGCTCTTACATGATAAAACAATGTTCTGTGTTTCTGTAACTCTAGCAAGTTGGTGTTCATTCTGACATTAAAAAAAATTCTAACTAGAAATAGTTTTTGCTAAGTGGACTTTTTTAAAATGCTATTTTTTCTCACTCATTCAAATTTGAGCTCTTTAAAACCAACAGTGAAAGACAGCAGTTTAGCAGACACATTTATGGGTGTATGGCCACCAATGTGTGCATGTTTTTGCTCAGCCTCAAATGAATGTTTAGGATGGATGCTAGGCACTGCTGGGAGTTGAACCCAGGATCTCCTGTTTACTAGACAGGCGCTTTAACCAACTAAGCCACAGCACCTGTAATGGAAGATTTTGAATATTCTATACCGGGTTTCTCTAGATAAGTATACATGATATATTGTAAGAATGAACACACAGGTGGACTGTAAGGTGCACACTGTGTTCTTTTCTCTCTAGCAAACTAAGTTATCTTCTTACATAATATTTAATTTGTATAGTATATACATATAATATAATAGTGGTGGTCTGGCTGTAATCTACCGCAATAATTTAAAATTGACACATCTGGCTTCTCAGGACTTTTCCTCTTTTGAAAGTTTGGCCTTCAACTTCAAAGCCCCACTCCTGATGAACGTTATATTGATTTATAGACCTCCCAAACCGCATGTTTCATTTTACTCAGAGATGCATGACCTCCTCACTTTTTTCTGCACCTCCCCTGTGAAAACTATTTTTCTTGGAGATTTAAATATCCACATGGACAATTCCTCTTCCCCGTTGGCAACAGATTTTAAGTATCTTCTGGACTCTCTTAATCTCACCCAACATGTGGACGCCCCTACGCACAGCAGGGGGCACACTCTGGATTTGGTGATTACAGACACTGTACTCATCAATAACTTATCTGTATATGACCTGGGTGTCTCGGACCACAGTGTCATCTCTCTGGAAGTGCCTTCAACTTCGCCTGCTTCAAACCCAAAGCGACCCATCCAGTTCCGGGACTTTAAAAACATTTCCCCTGATGTTCTGTCCGCTGATCTTCACGCCCTGACCGCTGTCAATCATTCATCTGCCAATGACTCCGTTGATTACTACAACCGATCTCTCCAAGAGCTTCTGGACCTACATGCTCCCTTGAAGACAAGACTGGTGTCTTTCTCCCGTTCAGCCCCCTGGTACACTGATGAGCTGCGCAGGATGAAGGCAACTGGCCGTGCTATGGAGAGACGTGTAAAATCATCTGGTCTCTCTGTACATAAGCAGGCATACAAAGAACATCAGAAAGCATACGCCTATTCTCTTAAAGAAGCACGCTCCAAGTATTACTCCAACATCATCAACACCTGCCCTGGTAACTCTAAACAGCTCTTCTCCACAGTAACTCATCTACTTAATCCCATTAAACAAACTTCTGAGGAATGTGTTCAAAAATGCGACCTGTTCCTTTCATCATTTAAAAACAAAATTGACACCATCAGATCTCAGCTTCACAACCTCCCTGATCTTCGTTTACCATCTACCCGTCTGCATCCTGGGTCCCTGAGCAGCTTTGATGAGGTTGTTCAGAGTGAGGTGGAGTCCATCATAAAGAAAATGAAGCCTTCATCCTGCGCCCTGGATCCCTTCCCCTCATCTCTCATAAAATCCAATCACTCTGCAATAAGCCCATTAATCACACAAATAATAAATCAGTCTCTACAATCTGGTCATGTTCCACTGCCTCTAAAAACTGCCATCATTAGGCCTCTTCTGAAAAAATCTAATTTGGATCCCGACATTTTTTCTAATTACCGCCCAATTTCCCACCTCCCGTTTCTGTCCAAAGTGCTGGAAAAAGCAGTTGCTGCTCAGCTGCAGGACCACCTACAGCAACACTCTCTGTACGAGAAGTTCCAGTCGGGATTCAGAGTAGCTCACAGTACTGAGACTGCATTACTGAGAGTTACAAATGATATCCTCATGGCTGCTGACACTGGCTCTCCCTCCGTCCTTGTCCTCCTTGACCTCACTGCAGCCTTCGACACTGTGGACCATAATATTCTCCTCCACCGTCTTCATGTGGAGGTCGGTCTCTGTGACACTGTCCTGGACTGGTTCAAATCTTTCCTCTCCGATAGGCTGGAATGCGTTAGTCTTGGCAATGCCACTTCCCAGACAGTCGGTGTCTCCTGTGGTGTCCCTCAAGGGTCAGTTCTGGGGCCCCTGCTGTTTTCCCTTTACATGCTGCCTTTAGGTCAAATTATTAATCAGTTCAACATTTCTTTTCACTGCTATGCCGACGACACACAGCTTTACATCAGGACTGGATCATCCTCATCATCCCCATCTCCATCTTCACTCACTGCCCTCTCTACCTGCCTGGAGGAAATAAGGGCATGGATGAATCAGAACTTTCTTCAATTAAACTGCTCCAAGACTGAGGCCATAATGATTGGCACCCCTCACCAGATACAAACATCAACTTTAACAACAATCTCCTTCTCTGGTCAAGACATCCCCCTCTCCACCTCTGTTACAAATCTTGGAATAAAAATGGACTCTCATCTTACATTTGAAAATCACATTAAGTATCTGTTTAAAACCTGCTTCTTCCATCTTCGAAACATCTCCAGACTTCGCCCATCTCTGACTTTTTCCGATGCTGAGAAACTCGTCCATGCCTTTGTCTCCTCCAGGCTCGACTACTGCAACTCCCTGTTTATTGGAATCCCTGGCAAAAATCTTCAGAAACTTCAATATATTCAAAACAGTGCAGCAAGGATTTTATTGAGAGCTCGTAAATTTGAACATATTACACCCATTCTTCATAACCTCCATTGGCTTCCTGTCACCTACAGAATTCAATACAAAACTGCTCTCATTACACACCAATGCTTACACGGAACTTCACCTGACTATCTAAAGGACATTCTTGCACCATATCCATCCACCCGGTCTCTACGATCACAGAACAGTAGTAGGCTATATGCCACGGGTAGTTGTGACGTACCTCCGTTAAAATATAGGCCACATCCCGCACTTCCGGTTCCTATCCACTGCCGTTGTTGTTAGCGTTAGCTCCTAGTAGCAGACCATAACAACGACCCGAAACGGGAAGCAGCTGCGCGCTACTGGCACTACAAGTGAGTTCCGTTGTGTCCGCCCACCGGTGGGTACAGCTGTTCCGAGGAGGGGTTAGGGCGACAATTTATTGCAGCTATCTGTAGGGGGAACATTGCCATAGATTTATATGGATTTATATGTGTATAATTGGTGTGTATGTAGAAGTTTTATTAATTGTATTTAGTCATTTATTTTCGTGTCATTCCCGCTAACCGGAAGTGCGCGGTCCTGCTCATGAATGAGGAAGTGCCAGAACGGAAGTCTGTGGCATATAGTCTATTGTCTTAATAGCTCTACTTCTATAGTACTAAGTTTTCTATCAAGAAGTTAAAGTAACAGGCACAGCTGGGAATTGAAACCAGGATCTCCTGTTTACTAGACAGCCACATTGACAACTAAGCCACAGCACCTCATTTATGTCGTATTGGGTATTCTATCTTGGCTTTCTTTAGATAAGTATACTTGTTGTTTTGTTGGAAGAATGAAGACCCGGGAATATACAAAGTAAGGCACACATTGTGTATTTTTCTGTCTCAAGGGAACCATAGCAATAACTGCGATTAACAATACAAACACTCAGTGTTGATACTTTGAAAAAAAGGTCAATTTTAAAATGTTTACTTGGAAGTTAAAAAAAAGGCACTGCTGGGAGTTGAACCCAGGATCTCCTGTTTACAAGACAGACGCTTTGGCCAACTAAGCTACAGCGCCCATACGTTAAAGTATATTCGTAGAACAACAAGTAGCTCAACAATCTTGGGCATCTGCTCTGGTACGATTAAATTATTTGCTGTGTTTCTGTAATTCTAACAAGTATTTGTTCGTCTTGACATTTAAAGTAATTTCTATCTAGAAATAGTTTTTGCTTAATTCACTTTCGTAAACTGAAAATTTGGCTCACTCATCCAAATTTGAGCTCTTTAAGACTGTTCAACAGTGACAGACTGCAGTTTTCCAGACACATCTACTGGTGCATGGCCACCAGTCTGGCATTATTTTGCCCAGCCACTAATGAACCTTTAGGAAAGATGCTAGGAACTGTTGGCACTTGAGCCTGGGAAATCCTGTTTACTAGACAGAAGCTTTGACCACCTAAGCCACAACACCTGTAATGCAAGTTATTGAGTATTCTATCCCTGGTTTCTCAAGATAAGCATACTTGTTATTTTGTAAGAATCAAGACACAAGACTGTAAGGTGCAGACAGTGTATTATTTTGTTCTAGAGAAACAAGTTACTGTATCTTGTTACATAATAATATTTATTTATTATAATGGTCTTAATTGGTCTACTTCTAGAGAACTAAGTTCTCTAGAAATCAAAGTAACAAGAGCAATGCTGGAATTTGAACCCAGGATCTCCTGTATACCAAACAGATGCTTTGGCCATCTAACATACAGCACCTCATTTTTGAAGAATATAGCTGTATTAAGATCAGCAACCTACAATTTAGCCTCTGCTCTTACATGATAAAACAATGTTCTGTGTTTCTGTAACTCTAGCAAGTTGGTGTTCATTCTGACATAAAAAAAAATTCTAACTAGAAATAGTATTTGCTAAGTGGACTTTTTTTAAATGCTATTTTTTCTCACTCATTCAAATTTGAGCTCTTTAAAACCAACAGTGAAAGACAACAGTTTAGCAGACACATTTATATGGCCACCAATGTGTGCATTTATTTGCTCAGCCTCAAATGAATGTTTAGGATGGATGCTAGGCACTGCTGGGAGTTGAACCCAGGATCTCCTGTTTACTAGACAGGCGCTTTAACCAACTAAGCCACAGCGCCTGTAATGGATGGTTTTCAGTATTCTATACCATGTTTCTCCAGAAAAGTATACATGATGTTTTGTAAGAATGAACACACAGGTAGACTATAAGGTGCACTCTTTTCCCTATAGAAAAGCAATTTCTCTTCTTACTTAATATAAATTTTTTATAAATGTCGTAATAGGTCTACTTCTAGAGTACTCAGTTCTCTATCAGGAACTCATGTTATCATAGGCACTGCTGGGATTTGAACCCAGGATCTCCTGTTTACGAGACAGATGCTTTGACCATCTAAGCTACAGCGCCTCATTTTTGAGCATCATACCTGTTCTTAGATCAGCAATCTACTATTTAGCTTCTGATCTGGCATGTTTAAATGATGTTCTGTGTTTCTATAATTCTATCAAGTTTTTGTACATCTTGACAATTAAAGTAATTTCTACTTAGAAAAAGGTTTTGCTTACTGGACTTTTTTAAAAGGCCACTTATTCTCACTCATCCAAATTTGAGCTCTTTAAGACTGTTCAACGCTGATAGTGTGACAGACTGCAGTTTTGCGGACACAACTATGGGTGCATGGCCACCAGTCTGAGCATTTATTTGCTCAGCCACCGAATGGAAATGAAAAAAATGCCAATAGGCACTGCTGGGAGTTGAACCCAGGATCTCCTGTTTACTAGACAGGCGCTTTGACCAACTAAGCCACAGCACCTGTAATGGAAGATTTTGAATATTCTATACCGGGTTTCTCTAGATAAGTATACATGATATATTGTAAGAATGAACACACAGGTGGACTGTAAGGTGCACACTGTGTTCTTTTCTCTCTAGCAAACTAAGTTATCTTCTTACATAATATTTAATTTGTATAATAGGCTATATGCCACGGGTAGTTGTGACGTACCTCCGTTAAAATATAGGCCACATCCCGCACTTCCGGTTCCTATCCACTGCCGTTGTTGTTAGCGTTAGCTCCTAGTAGCAGACCATGACAACGACCCGAAACGGGAAGCAGCTGCGCGCTACTGGCACTACAAGTGAGTTCCGTTGTGTCCGCCCACCGGTGGGTACAGCTGTTCCGAGGAGGGGTTAGGGCGACAATTTATTGCAGCTATCTGTAGGGGGAACATTGCCATAGATTTATATGGATTTATATGTGTATAATTGGTGTGTATGTAGAAGTTTTATTAATTGTATTTAGTCATTTATTTTCGTGTCATTCCCGCTAACCGGAAGTGCGCGGTCCTGCTCATGAATGAGGAAGTGCCAGAACGGAAGTCTGTGGCATATAGTCTATTGTCTTAATAGCTCTACTTCTATAGTACTAAGTTTTCTATCAAGAAGTTAAAGTAACAGGCACAGCTGGGAATTGAAACCAGGATCTCCTGTTTACTAGACAGCCACATTGACAACTAAGCCACAGCACCTCATTTATGTTGTATTGGGTATTCTATCTTGGCTTTCTTTAGATAAGTATACTTGTTGTTTTGTTGGAAGAATGAAGACCTGGGAATATACAAAGTAAGGCACACATTGTGTATTTTTCTGTCTCAAGGGAACCATGTTATACATAGCAATAACTGCGATTAACAATACAAATACTCAGTGTTGATTAGGGTTGGGCATCGTTTGAATTTGAGCAATTCCGGTTCCGATTCCGATTCTTCGTTTCGATTCCGATTCTTTTCGATTCTCGGTTCCGATTCTTTTTGTAGGCGGGGTTACAAAAAGACATGTCAATTCAATTCAGTTCAGTTTATTTATACTGTATAGCTCCAAGTCACAACAGAAGTTGTCTCAGGGCACTGAACAGAAACAATCAAATGTAAAAATAATAAGTTAACAGAAACTTTAATATAAAAATAATGGTAACACTATTTATCTGAGGAGACTACATTGAGTTTAACTCCGTTATAAAAAAGCTACAGTAGTTAGCCAGAGTTATTTCAGGATGAAATAATTTGAACTTCTGTTTGAATTTAATGCTATGAACTTTTTCCTTTTTGTTACATTTACTATGAATTTCTCACAGGGCAGATTAGAGCCAACATGGAGGACTCACCAACATATATTATTATTATACATATAATATTGTCCAGTGTCTGATGCTGCAGTCATGTTACTGAGCTCCCACTGATGGGCTAACCTGGTTCCACCACCAGCAGCAGGATCCTCAGACAGAACAGCTGGTGGGATGTCCTGGTATCTGCAGCCCTCTCTCCATTTGTTTCTTCATGGACATGGAGCTGTGACATTATGTTGTGCCTCTTCCTCAGCAAAACGCTCCTCCAGTGGAGACTTTCTGGACAGACTGCAGGAAGTTCCTAAACAAACAACAGGTTTATCAGTATTATCAGTAAAAAGAGATTATTAAATCATTTTTAAGACTGAGAATGTGTACAATTATTAGCTCTGTTGTTATTGCCTAACTAACCTATTCAATAATTCTTCAAACTGTGACATTCACTCACAATGGAATGAAAGAGAACATAAACAGAAATTATATAATAATGAAAACTAGAGACATTAAAACATTTAAAAAGACACCGAGAACTTTAAATGGATTAAGAATGTCACAAGTGTTGGATTTGAGTGCAATGTAAGTGCAATCCATGGTTGAATCCACATCTGAAAAGGGATGCAACCTTTTCACAACATATGCTGTAACAGTTCTGTGGCACTCTTCATTCAGTTACACTGACGTTTTTACCTTGGACGCTGGTGAACACTGTGAAGCCATTTCAGGTCGTTTGTCTAAGAAAAAATACAAGCTAACGTTAGCATCGTGTTTGTATTTGAGCTGACTTACCGCTTTAAGCAGAGTATAACTTGTTAACTGCCTTAATGTTGGTATGAGATGTAGTTTATAGTTTATTTATTTACCTGATGGAGCCGAAGAGGTAGCGATTAGCGAAAAGTTCGGCGGAGCGTTTTGCAGACGGACCACTCTGTACTTCCGGTCGGATACGAAGCGAAAATAATCTGGTGGAGCGCGTCAAAGACGGGACACTATTTTACTTCTCCACCCTCCTTTGCATGATATAAAATTATTGCAAGTGCTGCACTGACCTGACTGGTCATTTTATTAATAAGTACGCTTTCGATAGCGGAATGCACACTTCCGGTGGATTCTTCTTCGTTGGTTTTCGGTGGTGGCTACTTCCGGTCGGCTAACTAGCATCGAACATAGGAATCGCAAATTAATATTTTGAACGATTCCGGGAAAACCAGACAGTTAGTCCCGGTTCCGAACGATTCTCGATTCTCGATGCCTAACCCTAGTGTTGATACTTTGAAAAAGAGGTCAATTTTAAAATGTTTACTTGGAAGTTAAAAAAAGGCACTGCTGGGAGTTGAACCCAGGATCTCCTGTTTACAAGACAGACGCTTTGGCCAACTAAGCTACAGTGCCCATACTTTAAAGTAAATTCGTAGAACAACAAGTAGCTCAACAATCTTGGGCATCTGCTCTGGTACGATTAAATTATTTGCTGTGTTTCTGTAATTCTAACAAGTATTTGTTCGTCTTGACATTTATAGTAATTTCTATCTAGAAATAGTTTTTGCTTAATTCACTTTCGTAAACTGAAAATTTGGCTCACTCATCCAAATTTGAGCTCTTTAAGACTGTTCAACAGTGACAGACTGCAGTTTTCCAGACACATCTACTGGTGCATGGCCACCAGTCTGGCATTATTTTGCCCAGCCACTAATGAACCTTTAGGAAAGATGCTAGGAACTGTTGGCACTTGAGCCTGGGAAATCCTGTTTACTAGACAGAAGCTTTGACCACCTAAGCCACAACACCTGTAATGCAAGTTATTGAGTATTCTATCCCTGGTTTCTCAAGATAAGCATACTTGTTATTTTGTAAGAATCAAGACACAAGACTGTAAGGTGCAGACAGTGTATTATTTTTGTTCTAGAGAACCAAGTTATCTTGTTACATAATAATATTTATTTATTATAATGGTCTTAATTGGTCTACTTCTAGAGAACTAAGTTCTCTAGAAATCAAAGTAACAAGAGCAATGCTGGAATTTGAACCCAGGATCTCCTGTATACCAAACAGATGCTTTGGCCATCTAACATACAGCACCTCATTTTTGAAGAATATAGCTGTACTTAGATCAGCAACCTACTATTTAGCTCCTGCTCTGGCATGATTAAATGATGTTCTGTGTTTCTATAATTCTATCAAGTTTTTGTACATCTTGACAATTAAAGTAATTTCTACTTAGAAAAAGGTTTTGCTTACTGGACTTTTTTAAAAGGCTACTTATTCTCACTCGTCCAAATATGAGCTCTTTAAGACTGTTCAACGCTGACAGTGTGACAGACTGCAGTTTTGCGGACACAACTATGGGTGCATGGCCACCAGTCTGAGCATTTATTTGCTCAGCCACCGAATGGAAATGAAAAAAATGCCACTAGGCACTGCTGGGAGTTGAACCCAGGATCTCC
>JBBPBX010091799.1:0-13863 GCA_038048925.1 Garcialebias charrua
TAATCAAATGCCTTAAATGAAAATTACAGATATATTATCCATTCAATTGGATTTTTTTTAAAATTATTGTTAGTCTTGTTTTATAGCCACAGTAACAACAACACAATATCCTCTGTATTTCAATATTTGAACACTTTAATTGTGAAATAGAAGGTCAAGATTTTGCAGGTAAGAAATCATATGCTAAAAACCTTTAAAATAAAGCTTTTATTGATTTATGGAATCTGCTACGAAGTAGGTAAACAGATTAATGAGGGCTGAAAATTTTACAAAAAAAATCTTGTAATTGCTTTGACTGATAAGGTATTTAGCAGCAGCCAGAACCAGGCCAGCCTGTGCTGATGTGTTGGGGCGCAGACGACGCTGAAGAAGGGCTGCTTGTTGAGATGGACGTGCCAGAGGCAAGGAGGGGCCGGAGTGTCTCTGAACCAGCTGGCTCAGCACAAGGCTCTGGCTACAGGCCAAAGTCACCTGCAAACACACACACAATAATTAAATCTATATCACGCACATACATTCAAACAAGACTGCACAGATACTGATGAACTTACGGCTGAACTGTGACGACAGAGAGGTGGTGTTAAATTCAGAAACCTTCATGTCCCAGCTGGAGGAGAATGGTGGAGGTACAGGTGCTCCCAAACCTGGCAGTCGACCAATGGAGGTGTTGCTTCCTAGGGTGCTAACAGGAGGAGCAGTCTGGGAGTGAAGACTTTAGTTTCTGAGAGCTGCATAAAAACACACGAGGTCAAAATAATTAGACCAAGAATGTAAACATGTAGCTGAATGTACTAGATTGACTCACACTGACATTTAATTACCATCTTAGCTAAATCCCCATTAACAACAGGAACGTGGGGTTACTGAACCAGCAATCTTAAAACTGTCATCTGAACAATCCTAGCTTCACCCTACGGTGAGGTTTTTCAGCTTTCTTCATGGACCTGACACAGAGCCCTGACAACAGCTTCACAGCTGTGTCCTGATTTTTGCATGAAACTGAGAAGAGCAGCATGTTAGAAGGATCACAAAATGTGAGCCGTTTTGTTTAAGTGTGGAAAAGCTGTTTCTATAACGTGAGTACACAAAAAAAAGATCGCGTTGCTAATAGGCTAACGTTAGCCGCTAACAGGTAGCAACAACACAACGCGATCAAACTAACGTTACTTACCCTCATAGTTGTGCAGGAAACTTGAGATATGCAATTTAAATCCCTTATTACGTTTGCTTGTCGGAGCAGGGGACCAGACATCAACGATACGATGAACATAGCTGATACTTGTGTCTTGGGCAGCTCTTGTAAACAAAGAACGGGGCTTAGACCGGAAGCTGGGAAGCCGGCTTCCTGTCAATGCGCAAGTGATTTACGGCACTTGTGCACAGAGCCTATCTTCCTCCCTTTCAATTCGTCTGGGCTGTTGTGTTCAGGAACCCGGAGGGCCAGCAGGTTAACGACTTCCCCAGCCACTGCGGGACAGATGTGTAGAACGAATAGTACCGTGGCTGATAAAGTCAGAAGGTGTGAGGATGAGGGGTACGAGTCCTCCTGTGGAGCCCAACGCTCTCCATTCATCAGCAAGGATAAGCCCAGACCAGATGGATTACACTCAAATATACAGTTTCTTTCTGTTTCTGCACGGCGAAGGTCCGATAAACGTGGCAGGACTGCGTGTACTCGTTAACACGCTGGAATTTCACACACACACACACGTGTGCAGATGTAGATAAACTGCTCCTGTCTGCACAAAGCCTCCAACGTTTATTTAACTCAGCTACACTTTACACAATGTCAGCTCCCCCGGTCGTCGACGTATAGAAACATTATCTCATCGAGGAAGCGCAACGTCTTATGTACACCGAGTGTCAACACCGCAGCTGCTGAACAGAAAATAACCAAACTGTCCCCCTGTAAACAAAAGCTGGTAAAATAACAGGAGAGAATGGGTTATCACCCAGCACACACACACACACACATGAGCAACATTCATTACCATGCTACATTAAAAGACAGCACAATGAAACATAAATGACTCTGCGCTCCAATAGCTTAATTGCTAATCTCTTCTTTCAGGACAGTGTTTATTTCATTTGCCATGTTTACACCAATGCTATCTCCCTGCTAATTAACTTGTTTGGATTGGATGTCTATAGCTGCACACCAGAGAAAGGGGGAGGATTCATGGATCACCATGAATCCTGCCCCAAAGAGAAACCAAGGAAGACAGTAAAGAGTTACGTAGTATAAATCCACTTTGTTGAAACTGGGAAGAGATCAAGAGACAGAAGAAGAGTTAAAAGAAACTGGAATGAGACTAAAGACACTGTTGCTATGCTTCTCCCAGGTGTGTCCAGGTATGTTGGGTGAAAACTTGGAATGGATGTTTGTATTGATAAAGAAGGAGTTTGAAAAAATACAAATTTGGTTTAAATGAAATAAGTTGTCATTGAATATTGATAAAACCAATTTTATGATATTTAGTTTAAAAAAATTGGATTTTTCTTTTGAAATTGATGGTATTAGGATACAGTATGTAGAGTAAATGAGGTTACCGTAAGTTTCTGGGTGTAATTGTTGATGACAGACTATCATGGAAACAGCATATAAATGTTGTTAAAACTAAATTATCTAAGTCAATTGCAGTATTGTATGGAGTAAGGGACTTGTTGAATGATAATGCTTTGCACTTGCTTTACAATACAATCATAGTTCTGCATTTAATTTATTGTGTAAATGTTTGGGGTACAGCATGTAGGACAACAACTACGCCTATTTTTATTTTGCAAAAGAGAGCTGTAAGAATTATGAGGAAATCTTATTGTCATCCTTCTGATACTCTATTTTGTCAATTGAAATCACTTAAGTTTTATGATTTGGTTGATTATAATATTCTTTTTTACTTATGTATAAGGCTCAGAATTTCTCACTACCATCTAACATTCAAACCTATTTTGTGAAAAGGATTAGTTGCTATAATTTAAAGGGAATAGAAATGTTTGTTAAACCTCAGTATAGAACCAGTTTAAAGGGTAGGTCTACTACAATAAGAGGCACTGATCTTTGGAATGGTCTAGAGGACAATGTAAAAAAAATGCAAAGTCCATACAAATATTTAAGAAAATGATTAAAACTATTTTCTTGAAGAGTTATATTTAATTTGATTCTAAGTTAACAAATTATAATAGGTATTTTGATGAGACTATATACTTTTGATGAGACTGCATACTTTTTTATTACAATAAGTATATTAATGTTTGAATTGATAGTTTGAATTGATTGTTTAAAAAGGAGCAGATATGATAAGAAATGTTTTCTTCTTCTGCTTCCTTTCATTTTATGTTTTTTTTCTAGAAAATTGTCAGTTTTTAATATGAAATGAATAAAACTTATACAATACAGTACAATGTTGATGTGCAAAACCTGCGCAGCAGTGGAGAGCACAACGTTCCCTAAAAGGTATTTCTTGTTTGTTTTTCTTTGATTCCTTTAGCGAGTCAAATCGGTTCTTCTCATCCTAAGCATTTCATCGTGCCGTTAACATTGTGTTAACCTTGCATATGACAAATAAGCACAGCTTTCCTTCACGGGGGCTCAAACATCCATCCATCCATCCATCCATCCAATCTTCACTCGCTTCTTCCTTTTCAGGTCTTGGGTTTCACTGGTGCTCGTATCCAGCAGTCACTGTGCGAGAGGCGGGGGACACCTGGACAGGTCTCCCGTCCCGTCTATCACAGGGACACAGAGACAAACGAGACAAACAACCATTCACTCTCTCACTCACACCTAGGGACAATTTAGAGTCACCAATCAGTCTAACATGCATGTTTTTGGTCTGTGGGAGGAAACTGGAGTAAACCGGAGAAAATCCACGCATGCACGGAGAGGGACCTCAAACAGGAATCATTTTAATTGTTAGTTGTGTCCACTAAGTGGAAATCTAAAAAAAAGGGGGGAATGGGAGTGACAATTCCTCACGTGGTCTAATTTAAAGTTTATACAGTAAATTACAAATTTGTAAGACTGTGCTTGATGTTTTTTGTTCGGAGGATTGTCCTTAACCTTTTATTTTACATCACTTTTGTCAGAAATAAAAGATAAAATTTAGAAAAACCTCTGTGAATGCAGAGCACTGAAAAACTTTTGTAGTTAAAACAGAGTTAAAGCTAAAAAAGGTGCAGAACACTAAAGCAGCAAAATGTTAGCTAACATTTCGATAGGATCATGTTTTTGTTTTCATGATGGGTGTTCTCACGTTTTAAAAATGTCTAAGAACAACATAAAAATAAATATAATGCTCCAAATGTGCAAATAGCCTCCCAGAAATGGTCTTTATGTGCAGCATGTTTACTTAAATTGACAACCTAATACAATAAGTGTTTATTTACTGCAATAAAAAGGATCTTTGACATTTTAAAAAGGTAATAAAATGTTGCAGTAAACCTGTCAGCTGGGTTTTTATTACAATACGCACATTTTTACACCAGTAGGGGGTCACCGTCTGCAAACGGCTTAGCTGTGTTCACCCTGTCATCACAGAAAATTATGCAAAATTTAAAAAAAGGTGACACTTTAACACTCAGAACGTTTTATATTTTTAGCATCTTTTAGGTGTTTCAGGTGCCTCAACAGCCGAGCTCTGAGACATCTAGGAACCTTTACAGGCTTCTAATTTATTTAAACCTGGTTCTTTGTTTACGATCTGTCACTTGGTTTTTCCTGTTGTCAGTCTGTTTGGTGGAACGTGACATTGTGAGCTGCTTCATCTTCACAGCTTGAGTTTATGAAGGAAAGGGGAAACGTTTGACAGAAACTGTGTGAATTTAAGAATAATTGGTCAAAACCACCTGGGCTCAGTCTTCTGCTCGAGGAAACAAAGGGGAAATGGCAAAGAAGGTGAAAGCAAAGAGATTTAAGGTAAAATAATAATAATAATAATCCACAAAGTGTACGTGCTTCTCAACCTGTGTTGAATCTAAAAGGTGCACAAAGAAGCTCAGTGATGCAGAAGCAACAAAGACCGCAATAAGAAAAGCGGAGGCTACGATTAGAGCGAGAAAAGAGCCAGCTCTGAACTATTGAACGCCGTATCTGGCTCTGCACCCAGCCATCTGTACGCGAGGCCCTGAACCCATTTAAATTCACAACGATTGCACTGTTTCTCAAATCCTTCAGAGCTGAATGCTTTTGCACCCGGGCGAACAGTCGGAGCACTGCGGCTGCAGAAACACCGAGGGCAGATCTGTTTGTCTGCTTAGAAAGGCAGCTTTCTGTACCTGGACAGAGGCTCTCGCGGGGTTAAAGTCGGACTCTGTTTGCATGAATCAACACTGGATGACTCAACAGTATTGGCAGTTCTATTAATGTCACCCACATTAATGCACAGGGATGAACACGCGTCTCCACTTAAGTGTCAAAGTGAGTTAGCAGGCCAGAACAAAAGCAAACAAGCTATAAGACCTAATATTCTTTTAAATATTACACATCTTCACTGCCTTTAGCAGTGTTTTGAACTAAAACCATTTAGTGACAAAAAGCAACAAAGGGACATATTGGTCAAACTTTGTAAAGATGTTATGCAAGATCTTCCAAAATTTGTTTGCTATCAAATAATCTGTTGGAGATGATTCTCAGCTACTACCACATCAAAGTTCAGCTCAATAGTTTGAAACTCACTGAGTTACAGCTGATTTTGATTGACTGTGATGGCCATTTTAAATTGAGACCACTACAAAGTCTATCCACTGCACATGTGAGAGTTTAATTAAATTTAATAGAGATATTTTGCTAACAGTGGTCTGCAACTTGTGGCTACATCAGTATTTGAAGCTTTGACCAAAACAAACACAGGATTCAATTTTTTTTCTTTTTACACACAAGTTTTCGCAGGTCCTTCGTTGTAATTTTTTTAAATATGTGAACGATACAAATACAAGGAGATAATTATATTAAATTTAGCTACTTAATTTATCCAACTTCCATCTTAAAAGTGAGACGTTTCTCAAAAAAATCAATCAGAAACTCTGGAATATTTTTAGAACAAGTTCCATACAGTGGTTCAATTTTATAACAAGACTTAGACATAAACAAATAAAAACAAATAAAGTTTAAGTTAAATAATAGCATTAAGTTACAAATATAAAACAAAGTCTAATATTTTCTGCACGCTTTAAATGTATGCTTTATTACTTTAAAGTGGTTTACTTAATTATTCTACATATTGAAGGAAGACTCACATAGGCCTGCACAGTTTAGTGTTTTAATTTGATCATCATCAGTAGAAACTAATTATTTTTCCTTGTTTAGATGAATATGGTAAATATATCAAATAAATATTGAAATTCATTAGTTTAAGTTTTATATCACCCCAATGGCCAGAAAAGACCCCAACTGAAATGGCCCATGGGCCATCAGTTGATAATCACGATTGTAGCAGTTTTTTGCGACATATTTTATTCAATGTACAAAAGGATTGATCAAAAAGGTTGCAGACCCTTGATACAAACACAGATAAATAAAAAAAATTGCTTTTCACTTACAGCACTGGACAGTAAGTGATGCTTCCTGCATAAATTCAATAGAAGTCAAATAATTAGGCAACAAGAGCCCATAAACCCGTGTGCTCCTGCTACCGGTCTAAAAGCTTGGATGAAAATGATGACGTCACGTACATCTACCCAACCTCAAGGCAGAGAAAATTTTTCAAAATGTTGGCGGTGTGGACGTTTTATTTTTCGTTGGTGAGGATGTCGGATTCCAAAGATTTATGGACTAAATTGAGCCTCGCTACATTATCCGCAGTCAGAGATATTTTTCCGACATAACGTTACCAGAGTTACAACCGTCATTTCCGACGTCAATGAGAAGCTAATAGCCGATAGCACGACTTGTCGGGTGAGTTTTACCAAAGACATTTGGACATCGTGTTAGCCCCGTTAGCATAATTAGTCTTACATCACAATGGATAGACAAAAACATTTAACTTAAAAAGGATGTCCTTCATGCACAGGAGTGCAGAGGATCCCACGCTGCAGCTAGGAACCTGGAACAAGCCTCCACCAGTGAGACAGCATCGCAGGTGAGTTGACTAATGCTAATAAATAATATTTAACACTTTTCATTTAAAGACCGTGTAAAGTGAATTTCAATATTTTCTTCAATAAACATTGTAAATGTCATAATTGTAATGTTGTAAATAAGTAAAAAGTCTCAAAATTGTAGCTCAATTAATTTTGGAGTTATAGATCAAACTGTGTAGAACGATATGTCTGTTTCAGGATTTTTTAGGCGTGTTTTAAATGTGACCGCGTTTCGTCACGCGGTCTTCTTAAGTATAGCCCCACCCCCTGCAGCTCCAGCCGTATAAATTAGTTCTTCGCCTCGGTGGAGCCGTTCACTCGCGAATCGCAGATAGCATCAGATAGCAATAGCTATAGCTCCTTTTTTGCTAAGAAAATGCGACAGGTCCATTGCATACTTAGTTATCAACGTGATTACTCTATATTTTAATCACCAACACAGACCCCGCATGCGATGTGACCGGGTCGGACCGGGTGCAGCGAGTCCGCTCATCTTCTAAAATAGCGCTTATTATTAAACACATAACAGCGGAGTTATGAATTATAGTTGTGTCCTCAACTTTAAAAACAAAACCAGAGTTGTTTGTGCACTAAAAACAGCGTAACTCTTGGAAAAAGGAGCTGCTGTTACAGCCAGAACTCAGATAAAAACAGAGCAGGTTTACTGCTGCACCTGTCTGCCTCTCCACACACAGCTCAGGCTGTGAAGAACGATGCCGACCGTCACAGTGGTCACCGTCTGACTCAGAGTCTGGCTCTGGAGGTTCAAATGAGTAAGGCTGGAGAACTCCAATTAGGCTGCCAGCATTCGCGAACATCCTCACTTTACTGCAGTTCTTCACTGGGCAGGACACGGGCGCAGTACTGCACTGAAACCACGCCCACGCGCTGACACGCCCCCAGCGTTTCAGACCAGGGCACAATTATGTTTTTTCATTATTTTTGAGACTTAATTTTATAAGGTAAACAATGTTTTTAATCAGTCAGATTTATATAAGTTAAAGTGATATGCATATCATACGGCTGTTACTGAATACAGTACTGTATATGTCACCAGCTCTTACAGCTGTTGCACAATTATTGTAGCAAATAAGCCTAAATAAGAGGACTAAGTGCTGACAAAGGAACGCATATAAAATATCGGCATTGGTTATCGGCCCAATAAGTTTTAACATATCGGATATCGGCCAAAAATCCAATACAGTATTGTGCATCCCTACAATAAACAAATAAAAAACACTCTTTGGATGGTGACAGGTTGTTGTTACACAAATGCATACACTGCTTGTGTTGCTTTCATCCTCAGTCAGAATTAGTGTGAAACTACCAGATCCTTCAGGACACGTGGAAGGAAATGCAGAGCATTATTCCTCAGATCAGATTTGAGATTCTTCACTGGAAGCATTCAGGGAAGCTTACGACATCCCAGGCGTTCAGTTGAGTCTCTAACTCCACCAATCACGCCTCCAATGACTCCTTTCAGAGAGCCAGAGTCTCGGCTTTGAGCGCAGCTAAACTGCAGGAACTTTAGCTGACGTGCTGCGATTGAGCCCAAACTCCAAACTAAATTACCTAAAACGGATGACCATCAGCAGGGAAAATGAACATTGTTGGAAAAATGACAGCTTCGCCTTTGGAGCCAAATGACCACTTCAGTGCGACTCAGACATCACTGCTGATGTTGGAGCAATTCATCAAACAATCAAGTCTGCCGTTTTCTGTTAGAGGCCAGAAACAAGTGATGAAACACAATACAAGAGACTTTTGTTTTCTTTACAGCAAATGAAGACAAAGCTTTCACTTTAGCCTGTATTCCAATTTTGACTCATATTTGCATCAAATGTTTTTTCTTCTTATAATAAACGTAGTTTGAATGTTGCTCTTTTTATATGTTGCAGCTGGAGACGAGTTGCTATGACTACAATAATTAAACTGATAAAATATGCGTGTGTTTTCTAACCAGATTAATGGATATAATCTCTCCACAGCCTCGACTCTCGCAGAAGTCCATAAAATCCAAACAACAAACAATTATTCCTCGACCCTCAGGACGCTGCAACGCTCTCAGATCAGTGCATCTCATCAGCGCCTGCTCCATCAGCACTCACATGCTGACATTCAAGGGCAGCTTCCAATTTTAGCTGGTGATGGATGGGCTGGTGGGACAGGGGGAGGGGGGTGATGAACTCCAATCAGGGAGCTCTTCTGGAGTAGTCATCAATGAGCTACTTCCTGAAACATCTGCTGCCCCATTATCCATCAACAGATGAGCAGAAAAACATCAGACAGGGTGATGGACTCAGTGGGGAGGGATGTGTTACAAGGTGGATCTTAAAAAAGGGCGTTTGGATGCTTAAAATTAGGTTTCTCATCAATCAGTATCCTACCTGCAGTAGATGGCAATTTTGAGAAGAAAAAAAAAAGGAAATTCTTATGGAACTATTTGGTTACCGGTAATTGCTATTCTGCTTTTGGTGGATTTTTACCATTTTAACTCCATTCTTTTCATAGTACCATCACTTTTGAATTAAATTTATTCACTTAGATGTTTGTTGTCTTGTTCACTGTTGGTCTAAAGCAGGAGTCTGCAACCTGCGGCTCTGCAGCCACATGCGGCTCTTTCAAGCTTTGACCAAAACTGAAATAAAACAGAATTTTATTGGTTGTTATAACAACTAAAAAAGCTAGTTTGAGCAGTTTTCCTGTAATTTATTCAGCAAATACAGTATATGAATACTAGAAACATTACAAGGAGTAAAACATTTTTACTTTATGCTTTATTTCTTCAAAGTAGGATACATAACTTCCTACAATAAAAAAAAAAAATCACATATGTAACCGGGTGGTTTTAGTTCATTGGAAGAGTGGCTGTAAATTCCCACTCTGGTTTGGCTCCCTGAACACACCGTGTCCTGTTCCTCCACCTTCAGTGTGGTTTAGCTCATTAGTGTTACTAAGCACCAGGTGTGTAAGCCAAACATTCTTCTCCAGGGTGTTGGCTGTTTAGTCTCTTGCTGCATGTGGCTGTAGTAGGTGCTGCTGCAGTGTTCATGGAGTTGTGCAAAGCCCTGAAGCACAAGCTAAGGACATGTGCCAGTGGGTGGCAGATTGCCACTGCAACTAATTGAATGTGCTTGTTATTGGGATTGTGACTGATTAAGCAGATTGCTACGGTTGCTATATTGTGCTCCCAACTCTGTGCCTCGTTTTAAACTGTATATGCTCTCATGTTACTGGCATGTAACATCCTTTGGTGTTAAGTGATTTGGAGTTGTGCTAGCCCTTTACAACTGGCATGGTAGAACCACCATAGCATAAATGCATCTAATAAAGGCTGTTTTAATATAGAAAGGAATTAATAAAATATATATTGTATACAACACTTCTGTTTTTGTCATTTGAAGCCAGGCGTACCTGCGTATTTGTAATAGGGAAGCCCTAGACTATTTACAGTCTACCAGTTGGCTTTAGAGTCACATCCTCTGAGTCACAATCCGGGCCTTCATAGCCCGTGTTACATTTACTGGCGTTGTTGGTAGGGCCTGGCTGATAAGGCAGTTTGTGTGTGTATATACAGTATATATATTTTATTTAATTATCTCTAAAGAGCATTTAGAAGTTGGGAGCATAATAGGCTAACAGTAGGCACATCGTGGGACCTAGCTGGATACCCCCCGACAGTGAAGAAGGACCCACCTCTCCGTTCCTATGGCAGAGGAACTTGAAGAACTCCGGGCTCGAGTCCAGCAGTTGGAGGCCGATAGGAGTCGGCTGCAACAGGAACGGGACGTTGCACTGGCAAATTCAACTCAACATGATGCACCAGCTGGTCCCAGTACACGTACAGCTCTGGGGAGCATGGGGACAACTGACCGCATCATCTACCTGCCAAGGGAGCGAAAGTGTCCAACCTTCAGGGGGACTCATGGTATTGGGGTTGAGGAGTGGGTAGAAGAAGTTTGTACCAGCATGCAAGTTCGGCATGTTGAACCCACAGATCAGGCTGCTTTCATTTTTGACCATCTCGAAGGTGTAGCTCGGGATGAGATTAAATATAGACCATTAGCTGAACGTGAGAATCCAGAAACTGTTTTTACCATTTTGAGAGAACTGTATGGTTGTCAACAGTCGTATGTCTCA
Source organism: Garcialebias charrua (assembly GCA_038048925.1). Classification (NCBI taxonomy): domain Eukaryota; kingdom Metazoa; phylum Chordata; class Actinopteri; order Cyprinodontiformes; family Rivulidae; genus Garcialebias; species Garcialebias charrua. The sequence goes on from JBBPBX010091799.1 coordinate 11,218, forward strand.
CTACAAGAGGACTTCTTTTCACGGAGACAGTTAGATGGTGAAACTTTGCAGGAATTTTCCCATTCCTTGTTTTGTTTAATGAACAGGGTTAAAGCTAATTCTCCTCATGCCATGACTAATGCAGACATTTTACTTCGTGATCAATTTATTCAAAATGTTAGCAATTCTGATCTGCGTAGGGAATTAAAGCGTTACGTTCGTGACAATCCAAGGTGTACATTGCTGGAAGTTAGGGCTGAGGCCATAACATGGGAGCGTGAGGGTGGGGTGGACAACAATAGTGTTGTGCCGTCCTCTTGTGCTGTACAACGGGCTAGTGCACCCACTCTCCAAATTGAGCCCCCCTCTAATTCTACTTCCTCACAAATTGCCACTCTGACAAAATTGGTACAAAAGCAACAGGACCAGTTGGATCAGATCACTCAATCCCTTGCAGCTATGCAGCAGCACCCTGTGGCCAGTTCTTCTGGTCCTAGTAGTGTGATTTGTCACAGGTGTCAGCAACCAGGTCACATTGCTCGGTACTGTAACGCCCGTTCCCAGTTCAGGTCCCCTCGGGTCCAAGCCACCACTAGCCCTCAGTTGTCGGAAAACTAACTCCCCCTAATGTAAGGAGCCAGACATTAGGAGGGGGTGGTTCAGGCTCAGTGGGTCCCCATGTAGATGAGGTGAAGGAGCGTTTAATGGTGCCTTGTCCCCAAGTCACTGTGAAATTATCTGGAGTTCCGGTCCAATGTGTCCTTGACACAGGTTCTATGGTTTCTACCATTTCAGAGAGCTTTTTCAGGAAATATTTTCCAGACAAGTTAAAGTCCTGTCATTGGTTAGAGCTGAGAGCTGCCAACGGTTTAAGCATTCCGTACTTGGGTTATCTTGAGCCCGACATAGAGGTGTGTGGTGTGGTAATTCCTAGAAGAGGGATCTTGGTTGTTAGAGACCCTCCAGGTCGGGTTAGTTTACCTCATATACCGGGCATAATTGGGATGAATGTCATAAAGGCCTACTATTTTCAGTTGTTTGACCAGTATGGCCCTGAGTTGTTTGAACGCCCTACAGTTTTGGGGGCTTTCAGTTCCTGGCTTCCTGCCTTCCAGTTATATCAGCAGACCAACTTACAGAAAGGCCCTATTCAGACTAGTGTCGCAAAGCTGCGTGGTAAAAGACCTGTGGTAGTTCCTGCTGGCACTACTAAACTTGTACCTGCTACTTGTTCTGCTATGTTGGCCTTGGCAGGGGCTGTTTTGATTGAACCCTTAAATGCAAAGTTTGGCTTACCTGAGGGTTTGTTAGTGTCTCCTTCTCTCTTGCATGTTGTTCGGGGTACTGTTTATGTTCCTGTGGTGAATGTAGGGGTGTGTACGGTTACACTGAAACCCCGCTGTTCTCTTGGAGTGTTGTCTCCTATAGATGTGGTGAGCCTACCATCAGAGTTGCAGGAAGTCCCTTGTGTACAGGAGCAAATTATTGCTGCAGTCAGGTCCCATACTGCCGAGACTGGCTCAGTTAGAGAGAAGATAACCTCCCTTGATCTCTCTATGCTAGATGGAATAGAGCAGCACAAAGTGAGAGCCTTATTGCTAAAGTATGAATCTGTGTTTTCTGCTTTTGATGGTGACCTTGGCTTTACCAATTTAATTGAGCATAGCATCCCTTTGTCAGATGATGTTCCCATACGACAGCGGTATCGGCGCATCCCTCCATCTGAATATGAGGCAGTTAAGTCTCACATTAACCAGCTGCTGGCAACCCGGGTAATTCGAGAGAGCAGTAGCCCTTATGCGTCCCCAATTGTCCTAGTCAGAAAGAAGGACGGTAGTCTTCGCCTTTGTGTAGACTACAGACAACTTAATAAAAAGACCAGGAAGGATGCTTTTCCACTGCCTCGAATAGAAGAGACACTAGACTCCCTCTCGGGCGCCTGCTGGTTTACGACAATGGACCTTGCTTCTGGATATAACCAGGTTCCAGTTGCAGAGATCGATAAGCCAAAAACAGCTTTCTGCACCCCGTTTGGCCTGTTCGAGTTCAACCGTATGCCATTTGGACTATGCAATGCACCAGGGACTTTCCAGCGTTTGATGGAGAGGATATTTGGGGCCCAGCATGGTCAGTCACTCTTGTTATATCTGGATGATATTGTTGTGTTCTCTTCCAGTGTTGATGATCACTTGACACGGCTGGAAAGGGTTCTAAGTCGCCTAAAACAAGAAGGATTGAAAGTCAAGTTAGAAAAGTGTGACTTCTTCAAAAAGCAGGTGAAATATCTGGGACATCTCATCTCTGAGGAGGGCGTGGCCACGGACCCAGGAAAGGTTGCGGCAGTGTTAAACTGGCCTCACCCCACCAACATCTCAGAGTTGCGGTCGTTCCTGGGGTTTGCCAATTATTACAGGAGGTTCGTAGAAGATTTTTCTAAACTAGCTGGCCCCCTTCATCGTCTTGTTGCAGAACTTGCTGGGTCGAAGGTGTGCAGAGGACGAAGGCAACTGTTGGAAGACGTTTGGTCGGAGGACTGTGAAAGGAGCTTCCAGGAGCTCAAGGCCAAGCTTGTAAGTGCCCCCACACTTGCTTTTGCTGATTTCTCTCTGCCTTTCATTTTAGAGGTCGACGCCAGCCACAGTGGGCTAGGAGCCGTATTGTCTCAAG
>JBBPBX010091800.1:3533-13863 GCA_038048925.1 Garcialebias charrua
ATGTATGTATATATATATATATAATGTGGGCGGGAAAAGGGCAAAGCACCTACACCTGCCTCCAGCCTCATTTGCCCCACTCTGGGCCCTTGATCAAGGTACTTAACTCCCACCATCTGCTCCACACAGCATTTTTTCCCTTTTGAATAAACTACATGTATTCATTCTATTTTTTACATTGCTAGTTCACTCCAATCATTGGGGCAGACAAAGATTAATCTATGATGATCAAAGCCACCACTGACCATTTAATGTTTATTAAATGTTTAGTGTTTTAGTGTTGGTGTAACCTGTCATACTACTACTATGCAAAAAATACTATGCAAAAACTCAGGACAGTATTACACTTTTATCATTTCATTTTGTGCTTATGTTTATTAAATGTTTTAGTGTTTTAGTGTTTAAATGGTTACTGTTGCACCGAGGGACTGAGAGAAATGCAATTTCAATCCTGTGTATGTCCTGTACATATTGCAGTTTTGACAATAAAGTTGACTTTGACTTTTGGGGCGGCCGTGGTGTAGTGGTAATGGCAGTCGACCCCTGATCGGAAGGTTGGAGGTTCGAATCCCGCATCCGCCCACCATGTGTCGTTGTGTCCCTGGGCAAGACACTTAACCCCGAGTTGCTCCCGGTAGGTCTGGATGGCGCCTTGCAAGGCAGGCTACCACTACCGGTGTATGAATGTCTGAATGAATGGGTGGATGGCTGGTATTGTAAAGCGCTTTGGGGCTCCTCACAGGGGGCTGGAAAGCGCTATATAAATAAGCTCCATTTACCATTTTGACTTTGACCACCCTCATTCTCTGCTGTTGCACTTGGCGGTGGATAAAATTGCTCCCTCCACTCACCAAAATCTAGATTCCAACTCTGCACTTCCTCAGACAGGCAAACATAAATGATCTACCTACCTTCTTATACCTGTACACAATGTAGCTCTAACCCACTTGAATATCTTGCACCAAAAATATTGTTTTACTTACTTTACCCTGTTCATTTCCAGTCCAGAAAAACACTCATCTCGAAAACTACACACATTCACTATACAATAATCGTTCAGCAACAGAGGGCATCAGTGTATTGCCTTTTTCCTTTTAACTTCACAGAAACTGAATTACTTTTAAACACGGGATTTCATTGCAGAATGTGCTGCTTGTATGTTGTGTTTGTGTTGTGTGCATGCCTTATACCAAACTGCACTTCAGCAATCCAGACTTCCAACTTCAGCGTTATCGTGATGTTATTAAGATGAAATAACAATAAATTTTATACATTTTAAAATAGATTCAATATTGTTTTTGTCCATTTTGTCCATATCTATAATACAGATTCCAGCTCTCAACTCCTTAAAGACTGTGTACTGTAAAGTGAAATTAAATGTGTGTTTTTAGTTTGTCACATGGCATAAATATGTGTTATTAATCACCCATTTAAATCTGACTGATTAAAAACATTGTTTACCTTATAAAATTAAGTCTCAAAAATCATGAAAAAACATGATTTTGCCTTGCCCTGGAACGCTGGGGGCGTGTCAGTGCGTGGGCGTGGTTTCAGCGCAGCTGCGCTCGTGTCCTGCCCCTGCCCTGAGCTGACTCTCTGTGGAGAGGCAGGCAGCAGAGATCCAGTAAACCTGCTCTGTTTTTATCCGAGTTCTGTCTGTAACAGCAGCTACTTTTTCCAAGAGTTACGCTGTTTTTGTAAATAGTTTTCTTGTGTGTTTTTAATCTGGAATGAATAAAAAAAAAAATTAAAAAAAAGAGTTGTACCATGCGGGATTTGAACCCGTGGGGTTTGGGACGGAAGGCAAGCGCTTTATCCATTGACCTATCCAGGCATTACAGATACTTGGTATAAAACCACGCGGTATAAAAACATGTTATGATTTGTACGGGTGCCCTGACCATTGCGACATCCAGGGAAGATGCACGAACGAGGCATAATTGATTAGCTAGCTAACAATGAACAAAATATCTATGCTATTGCTATCTGATGCTATCTGCGATTCGCGAGTGAACGGCTCCACCGAGGCGAATTTATACGGCTGGAGCTGCAGGGGGTGGGGCTATACTAATGAGGACCGCGTGACGAAACGCGGTCACATTTAAAACACGCCTAAAAAATCCTGAAACAGAAATATGTTTATACACAGTTTGCTCTATAACTCCAAAATTAATTGAGCTACAATTTTGAGACTTTTTACTCATTTACAAGATTACAATTATGACATTTATAATGTTTATTGAAGAAAATGTTGAAATTCACTTTACACGGTCTTTAAGCTTTGTCCAATTGTTAGCCAGTAAATCTGACACGCAGTCAGGGTTAAATCAGTAACAAGTTATGTTCTAAACATTTACCATCTGAGGGGACACAAATCAGATTATCAGCGTTCACATATCTCCAAGACAATGTGCTCCTGATTTTTTCAGCAGCCATCTGCAGATAATTTTTCCACATCTTTGTCAATCCCCCTGGGATTTCCATCACCATCTCTAAATCCTTCTTGTTGCAGTCATCCCTTTGTTTGCCACGCCTCGTCTCTTTGTCCTGGGGCTTACATCACCATAACCCAGGAGTCCTGTGATGGAAACAAGCTCTGAATCAGCAGTACCTCCTACACCCCTACTGAAGTCACTGGTGTGGTCACTGGTTGTCTGGTTGGTCCTTATTGTTGTTGGAACCTGACATTTTTGTCTTTTAACTTTATCAAACCTTTATCCAGTAGGATTGAAGAACACCCTCTACCCTGCCTCTGTGGCCTATATTGATGTCTGGAGCTGAGACTATAACATAGTGCTAAACGAAAGTCCTACTAAATGAGCAGGTTCAGTTTTCAGTGAAAACAGAGCAGGCAAAAACAACAACATTACAGGAATCATCAGGACAACATCAAATATTTAAGAGCCTAGATATCTTTGAAGGAGTGCACCTACAACCTTTTTATTATACTTTGTAATTTATACCTACAGTGGTGCTTGAATGTTTGTGAAAACCTAATAATTTTCTATATTTCTGCATATAGGGAGCGTGTCTTTAGTGATATTATAAGCCACTGCTTTATTAATGTTACGCCACCTCTCACTGTAAGACTTAAAAATCAGTGTAATTCTTCTTTTTCTAGCCATCTGCGACACCACCTTCATGCAGCCCCTCCTTCTCCCTCACTGAATACATACAGCCCCTCACGTGCAGCTTCACACATGCTTACTAACATCTGGTCAGCAGCTGAAGAGGATTATGATTTAATATATGTAAATAGTTTAATTTTTAGACATTTATTTTTGTACAGTTACAGCTGTTGGTTAATAAAAATGTGCCTGTGTGACAATTGGGACAACGGTTTGACTCAGAAATATATTTTTGTTTTTACTTTATGGAAAAAAATATATATTAATCATGTGTTGCCATTCATCTTAAACTGTTGAGATATTAATTTTGGTCCATATCGCACGGCCCTTATCACAAACACTGATGACTCCAGCTACAGGCAGGAGGTGGAACACTTTATCTGTGCTGCTGATTATCCATGCTGCTGATTTCTTGCCTTTAAGCTGTTAGATTCACACCTATCTACTCACAACAGATTCATGTTCAGGCTGCTGTTCAATACACCATATTATATTACATTATTATGGTTCAGTGTACATCTTAGATCCTTGTATACAATTTCTTTTTTTATACTTTATATTTTTGCTATTTTGGGGTGTAACTGGGACCTTGAGTACTCCAGTTTCCTCCCACAGACCAAAAATATTCATGTTAGGCTGATTGGTGACTCTAAAATGTCCATAAGAGTGAGAGAGTGAATGTTTTTCTCTCATTTGTCTCTATGTGCCCCAGTGATGGACTTGCAACCTGTCCAGGGTGTACCCCGCCTCTCGCACAGTGATGGCTGGACATGGGCACCAGTGACCCCCGCGACCCAAACAAGGAAGAAGCGGATAAAAGATAATGGCTGGATGGCTTAATATAATATATTTACAGGACTCTCTTGTAAATGAGTCATCGAGGCTCAATGAGACTAACCTGTATAAATAAATGTTGAATAAATATCTGAAAAATTCAAAGGAAAATGTCAAGACATCTGTCCATGAACTGAATCTCAAGAGAAGGTGGGTCATGCAGCAACACAATGATCCTTTAAAAGTGGTTCTACAAAGAATGGTTCAAGAAGAATAAAGTTTATGTTTTGGAATGACCAAGTCATAGTCATGACCTTAATCCAATTGAAATGTTGTGGAAGGAGCTGAAGTGAGCAGTTAATGTGAGGAAACCCACCAACATCCAAGCTGAAGCTGATGCTGATACACACACCAGATAATGAAAGCAAAAGTCCACATACCGTACTTTTACCACTCACAAATATGTAATGTTGAATCATTTTCTTCAATAAATAAATGGCCAATATTTTTGCCTAATTTGTTATCTGATTTTGCTTTATCGACTTTTAGGACTTTTGTGAAAATTTGATGTGTTTTAGGTTATTTATGCAGAAAAAAAATCTAAAGTGTTTGCAATCATTCAATCACCACTGTAATTTTAGCTAAATCACTGTAAAATTCACGCCAGTATAACCATTATTGTATAGGCAAAAGTCGCATAACTGTGGCACCATTTGGAACTAGAATGATGCCAAAAGTCAATCATTTGTAAATGTACCTTCAATGATTGCCTTCTGAAAGTAAAAAAATAAAATAAAATCACAACACACTCTTAACAAGGCAATTTGCTCCCCCACTGGCTTTGGAACATCTCTTTCCACAAATATCTGCTTAATGGGGCCTAATGGCATCTGTGGAAAGAAACTGTGTCCACAAAGATCTCCAACCCACAATTTCACAGAAGCACTAGTGTTTGAAGTACTTTGTGGGAAGGGGGGGGAGACACACACTGGTGTTGTACGTGTGTAGCCGGACACACACACAACCTCTGCTTTCCTCTTACAGATGATCAGGAGGAGGCCTTCAAGTTATCAGGTGCACTGGCTCCGTGCGCCTGCAGGCTCCTCTCCAACTCTCACACAGTAGTTACTAATATCCATAATCTTTTTCTAAATTCCTCTGATAATTATACACTCCCAATCCACCCAGTCACAACTGTGACAAAGTTGTTCTCTCACTAGATGCTGAGAAGGCGTTTGATCGGGTGGAATGCGGTTATCTCCTCAAGACTTTAAAGCTATTGAAATTTGGTTCCAAATCCTTATCATGGGTGACGTTAATGCATACCTCCTCAATGGCAGCAGTACTTTGCCCTAATTGTAACATATCCAGTTACTTCAAATTGCAACGTGGCATGAAACAGGGGTGCCTGCCCTCACCACTTTTATTTGCATTAGTATTAGAACCAATAGCTGTAACTTTATGGCAAAACCCCATCAGTAAAGGTATAAATCGATTAGGCACACAGCAGAACGTTTCTTCATATGCTGATGACATGCTTTTGTATGTATCAGATCCCCTCACTAGCATTCCTGAGTTATTTGCTTTTCTTCAAAAATTCAGGAAAGTATCTGGCTATAATGTTAGGCTTCAGAAGAGCAAGCCGATGCCTGTGGACTACCGTATTTTCCGGCCTTTAAGGCCCTGTACACACGTAGCCTGGTGTTTGAAAAACGAATATCTGCGCAAAAAAATATCTCTGTCCATACATGTTTGAATATTTTAAATATTTGTCTACATGTTCCCGTTTATTTTCACCACAGAGCGTTGTAATGAATATGCTGAACCCATAGGTGGCAGTGTAGTACTGTCACAACCCTTCAACTCAGCCGCAACTTCCTGTTATTATTTTTTTTTTTTTTCATTTGTGTGGACAGACCGCGAGGTAGAACTACTATTAAATACAGTAGTAGTACAAAGTTAATAAAACGCTGGAAAATGTTGACTGGGAATCATGTCAGAGCAGGTACGTTGACATTTTAGCTTTTATTTTTCTCCGAGCATTATGTGGCGTCAGCGCTGCTCCAGCTGGAGCAGAAACCTCCGGTTCTGAAAGTCCACACGCAGACTCGAACGCGGAGAATTATCAAATCTCCACTTTGGTCTGAGTTTTTTTATTATCCGTTTATAGTTACATAAACCGGAGTTCACGTGTGGATGAAAGGCCAAACCGCATGATAAACTGTTCGGTTTTACTGATATCCGGCTACGTGTGTACAGGGCCTAAGTCGCTCCGCCCCATAAGTCGCTTTTGTCCAATATGTCCAATAAATTGGAAAAATCCATAAACGTGTCGCGCCTCGATATACGTTGCATCTATTATGCGTCACCGCTGACGCATTGCGTGTTACGTGTCACCGCTGACAACCCGAAATGTGGGCCAGTGTTTTACCCTGCTGCAAATGGCGGCCACAGGAGCGTGCACAGAAGGACTTTAACAAGATTAATACGGTAAAAACTTTTTATATTTATATATTTGTTTGCTGAAAATTATAGCAAAGATGTGTCTTAGCTTAACCTTTCCTTAATAAATTCACGTAATTGTCAAATCAGCTGGAATTTAAAAAGTAGTTTTGCTACGTGCACGCGCAGCAAGCGGATAAGCTTCATTTCTTTAAAAATTAACACAATTAACACCTAAAAAATATATTTGTTAGCTTACATTATAGCTAAAGTGTTTCTGAGCTTAACCTTTCCTTAATAAATTCACGTAATGATCAAATCAACTGGATTTAAATAGTAGTTTCGCTATGTGCACGCACAGCGAGCGGATACGCTTCATTTCTTTAAAATTTAACCCAATTAACACCTAAAAAAAATATTTGTTAGCTTACATTATAGCAAAATTGTTTCTGAGCTTAACCAATAAATGCATGTAATTGTCAACTCAGCTGTATTTAAAAAGTAGTTTCGCTACGTGCGCGCGCAGTGAGCGGATACGCTTCATTTCTTTAAAATTTAACAAGATTAACACCTAAAAATATATAGTTGTTAGCTGACATTATAGCAAAAGTGTTTCTGGGCTTAATATTACCTTTATAAATTCACGTAATGGACAAATCAGCTGGATTTAAATTGTTTCGCTTTGACCGTCTTCCAAACGGTCGTGCGCGCTGCAAAAATAAATTATAAATAAAACTAATTTTTGCTCAAACATCTCCTAAAGCTAATACGTCATAAATGTCCATCCAGTGAGTACTTTCTGTAAGTTTCATCAAAATCTGTCGTGTGGTTCTTGAGCTATTTTGCTAACAAGGTAACAGTAGTTCAGACCTCCAGAGAGCAGGAGAGTGATGCCTGGTACCCACTGCCCCGATTTCGGGCGGCTGAAGCGGCCGGTTTACATTCAAAGTCTATGAGGAGACGCGTGGAGTCACGGCGACCATGGAAGCGGCGCGATTCGAGTGATCGAAGCGGCGCGGCGGCAGCCGAAGTTCCCTTCGCGGGCACGCGCGCGTCCAAAGCAACCTAGCCGTCGAGCCGCCGACGTCCCAAATGTTGATCTCTGGAGGCTCGACGCATCCGGCAAACAGTCGGGAGAGCCTCTGCTATCTGATTACACAACCACAACGGGACTTTTTTTGGACTTTTTAAACTTACCGGATCGACCCTCCATGAATTGGAACCAAACTCCGGTAATAAACGTGGCATTTTTACAGTTGCTGCTGACAGGCTGCTGTTCTCTCCAGTGTAGATCACCCCAAACATAAAAAAAAACGTTTTAATCTCATCAAAGACCGTCCGAGGTGCAGTTAACACAACAACTGAACCCGGAAGACGAGCTAGACCCCTCCTCCCTGCTACCCCCTAGTGTACGTCATCAGACGGTCTTCAGTGGCAGTGGGACCCTGACAAGCGGCCAAAAGGGGACGGCAGGCGCGTTTTGAGTTGTGCAGTGGGGACCAGGCATGATTCCGAGCAGAGGAGGCTTCTGTCGGACACATAAGCTGGGTGGGAACGGTCGGTGGACCCTAGCGGCCGAAAGTGGTACTGCGCACCTAGCGGCCGAAAGTGGTACTGCTCCATTTTTTTTCGTCAGAATGAATGGAAACTGTCATATCTCAGCCAAAAATTGGTCTAAAAACATGGGAAAAAATCCATAAATATGTTGCTTCGCCCCACAAGTTGCAGGACATGAAAATTATAGGCCGGAAATTACGGTATATAGAAAATAACATTTTAGACACTGTACCTTTTGAAATTAGTTCTAAAATATTTAAATACCTTGGCATTTGGTAACATGAGATCATAAGAACTTCTATAAAACTACAGTAATTATCCACCTCTCATGGTGAGCAAGACATCGCTAGATGGCAATCCCTACTTCACACTCTGGGGGATAGAATAAACTCAGTAAACATGAATACTGTATTCTACCATATATTTCTGTATCTGTTTGAAATTCTTCTAATTTTCCTTACTAAATCATTCTTCTCCAATCTGAACAGCCAGCTGTCAGCATTTGTTTAGAATTAAAGCACCCACAGATTGCCAGTAAGATCTTGCAACTGCTCACAGACTTGGAGGCATGTCGCTTCCTAATTTCACACACTCACTGGGCAGCTAATATCAGAGCTCTATTGTTCTGGTTGGGAAAGGATACGCCTCCTCCCAGTTAGGTGGCTTTAGAGAGGACCTCAATTAGATCCAGCTCCCCCTCTGCATTACTCTACTCTCAGTTGTTTTTTTAAAACAGTCAGTATTATGGCATACAGTATCAACCTACACTTCTAATTGTGATCTGGAGAGTTAAGATCTGGAATCAGTTCAGGAGAGCATTTAACTCTACAGAGTTGCAGTTTGTGGCACCTGTGTCAAATAATCACATTTACTCCCTCAGTAGCTGATGCAGCTATTGATGCCTGGGACTTGAATGGAGTACCATCAGTATATGACCTCTATGTTGATCATAAGTTTGACTGTTGGGCAGCTGTTAGAGAAGTTTAATATTCACAAGTCACAGTTTTTCTAATATTGAGGCATTTTGTGAGGTCTACCTCTGATTGTTTTCCTTTGTACCCCTCTAAATATTTTGTGATTAAAATGTTGGAATGCTGGTCTGATACTAAGGGGGCCATCAGCAAGATCTATACACCACTCAGTTCATACCATGAGACCAGCTTGGACATGGACTTGAGCCACATGACACACTAGATCAGGCTGGCCATAAATCGTGATGGTAAACAAATTTAGTGGAATTTGACAAGTGAAGAAACTGGAAGATGTTTAGGTGGAAACGAGTCAGTCTTCTAAATGTGAAAGAAAAGACAAAGTAAGACATCGGTCAAGAATAAACTTTGAAGATTAAGCAGGGCAGTAAAGCACCACAATGACAGAGCTGTGTTGAAAATTGCCAGAAACTTCTTCTAGACTGGTAAGTTTACGCTTTTAAACCAATCTTTTTATCTTTATACTTTACTCAACAAGTTGGGTAAATATTTTTCAATACAATTGTCAGAATTCGCCATTCCACTATCGCCTTCACACTTGCTCAAGATAAGAGTTCTGCGATGGAGTTAAATTCAAAGCAGTCTGCTCCTCAGATAAATAATGTTAAATTATTTTTATATATGAATCTTTCTGTTCAGTGCCCCGAGGCGACTTCTGTTGTGACTTGACGCTGTGTACATAAATTGAATAAACTGAATTGAATTGTTATTGCAAGTATACCTCAGTCCTCTGTGAATTGCAAGCGACCATCATGGCACTAACGATCAGATGTTAGGCTGATGGTCCTCCCTTTGCATGTAAACACTTTTGGCTCTCACCAGCGAACTGGTTCATCCACAATGAGAAGGTGCTATTTATAAGACTGAGTTTGTTTGCAGTGCCTCAGACTGAAGAAGTAATTTGGATAAAAGAGGAAACGTTTCAACAAAGAAGATCCTGTTCAGAGGACCTGATTCAACCTTGTTCAATTTATCTACCTGGATAATTGAGCAGCATTAGGTTTGATCACATCCCAATTATGTAGTTGGTCTGGATCTGATTGATCAAGATTTCAGTTAAATCTAAAAACACAACAACAACAGAAAGTTCATTCTCAATAGTCCAGGTATCAAATCCGCTCATTCTCAATCAGTTCATCTGGACAATTTCTTTTACAGCTACAGCAAACTGGTTGGTCCACTTAAGTTGTTTACTTGGTGGGGTAGCTTCAGTTTGCTTTGGACTGCTCTGACTGACGAAGCCCTCTGGAGTGAGGGTGAAACGTTTCTACTAAAAAGAAATTGTCCAGATGAACTGATTGAGAATGAGCGGATTTGATACCTGGACTATTGAGAATGAACTTTCTGGTCTTGAACCACTTTGGACATGTCTGCCTGCCTGGGAGGAGTCGACGAGGGACAAGCCCCCAGAAACCATCTTGGCTACAGCAAACTGGTTGG
>JBBPBX010091801.1:0-13863 GCA_038048925.1 Garcialebias charrua
ATATATATACAGCACATAATTAACATATACTACACAGGTTGTGTTACAGGTTATTGCACAGGCAGTGATGTTGAGATTGAATTATGATGGTAAGGTAGATACATATACTCCCGGTTATTGCTCCCGGTAGGACTGGAAAGCGCCTTGCATGGCAGTCTGCCGCTACCGGTGTATGAATGTGTGTATGAATGGGTGGATGGTTGGTATTGTAAAGTGCTTTGGGGCCCCTCATAGGGGGCTGGAAAGCACTATATGAATAAGCTCCATTTACCATTTACTGTATCATATTTTACACCCACAGTGCAGCAGCATTAAAAATATTAGCTGCCACAAGCTAATATTAGCCATATTAGTTGTCACAGATGTGGCTTGGTGCAAAGCTATAGCCAGTTCAGTGTTATTTATTGAGAGTCCAGTAATCTGGCAGCCTGTGGATAATAGCTGTCCTTTAGTCTTTTTAATAATAATAATAATGAATTCCATTTATAATGAACTTTTCATTAATAAAAATCTCAAAGTGCTACAAAGTGTAATAAAGCAAAGATCAAAATAAAACAAGTGATAAAATCAAATAAAATCAATAATAATATCGACTAAGATCAAAGATAAAATCATGTGGATGCAGATTAGGCTTGCTTAAAAAATAAATAAAATAAAACAAGTGATAAAATCAAGTAAAATCAATAATGATATCAGCTAAGATCAAAGATAAAATCATGTGGAGGCAGAATAGGCTTGCTTAAAAAGAAAGGTCTTTATGCTGCTTTTAAAGTCAACCAGTGACTGTGGAGCTCTCAGGTCATCAGGGAGGGAGTTCCACAGGCGGGGGGCAGCCACACAGAATGCTCGGTCTCCCATGGTCCTCAATTTGGTCCGAGGAATATGAAGGAAATTACTGTTCTGTGATCGTAGAGACCGGGTGGATGAATATGGTGCAAGAATGTCCTTTAGATAGTCAGGTGAAGTGCCGTGCAAGCATTGATGGGTAATGAGAGCAGTTTTGTATTGAATTCTGTAGGTGACAGGAAGCCAATGGAGGTTATGGAGAATGGGTGTAATATGTTCAAATTTACGAACTCTCAACAGAATCCTTGCTGCACTGTTTTGAATGTATTGAAGTTTCTGAAGGTTTTTGCCAGGGATACCAATAAACAGGGAGTTGCAGTAGTCGAGCCTGGAGGAGACAAAGGCATGGACGAGTTTCTCAGCATCAGGAAAAGTCAGAGATGGGCGAAGTCTGGAGATGTTTCGAAGATGGAAGAAGCAGGTTTTAAACAGATGCTTAATGTGATTTTCAAATGTAAGATGAGAGTCCATTTTTATTCCAAGATTTGTAACAGAGGTGGAGAGGGGGATGTCTTGACCAGAGAAGGAGATTGTTGTTAAAGTTGATGTTTGTATCTGGTGAGGGGTGCCAATCAATATGGCCTCAGTCTTCGAGCAGTTTAATTGAAGAAAATTCTGATTCATCCATGCCTTTATTTCCTCCAGGCAGGCAGAGAGAACAGTGAGTGAAGACGGAGATAGGGATGATGATGATGTTCCAGTCCTGATGTAAAGCTGTGTGTCGTCGGCATAGCAGTGAAAAGAAATGTTGAACTGATTGATAATTTGACCTAAAGGCAGCATGTAGAGGGAAAACAGCAGGGGCCCCAGAACTGACCCCTGAGGGACACCACAGGAGACACCGACTGTCTGGGAAGTGGCATTGCCAAGGCTAACACATTCCAGCCTATCGGAGAGGAAAGATCTGAACCAGTCCAGGACAATGTCACAGAGACCGACCTCCACATGAAGACGGTGGAGGAGGATATTATGGTCCACAGTGTCGAAGGCTGCAGTGAGGTCAAGGAGGACAAGGATGGAGGGAGAACCAGTGTCAGCAGCCATGAGGACATCATTTGTTACTCTCAGCAGTGCAGTCTCAGTACTGTGAGCTGCTCTGAATCCAGACTGGAATTTCTCATACAGGGAGTGTTGTTGTAGGTGGTCCTGCAGCTGAGCAGCAACTGCTTTCTCCAGCACTTTGGACAGAAATGGGAGGTGGGAAATTGGGCGGTAATTAGAAAAAATGTCGGGATCCAAATTAGATTTTTTCAGAAGAGGCCTAATGATGGCAGTTTTTAGAGGCAATGGAACATGACCAGATTGTAGAGACTTGTTTATTATTTGTGTGATTAATGGGCTTATTGCAGAGTGATTGGATTTTATGAGAGACGAGGGGAAGGGATCCAGGGCGCAGGATGAAGGCTTCATTTTCTTGAGGATGGTCTCTACCTCACTCTGAACGACTTCATCAAAGCTGCTCAGGGTCCCAGAAAGCAGACGGGTAGATGGTACACTAAGATCAGGGAGGTTGTGGAGCTGAGATCTGATAGTGTCAACTTTGTTTTTAAATGATGAGAGGAACAGGTTGCATTTTTGAACAGAGTCCTCATGAGTTTGTTTAATGGGATTAAGCAGATGAGTTATTGTGGAGAAGAGCTGTTTAGAGTTTCCAGGGCAGGTGTTGATGATGTTGGAATAATATTTGGAGCGTGCTTCTTTAAGCGAATAGGCGTACGCTTTCTGATGTTCTTTGTACGCTTGCTTGTGCACAGAGAGACCAGATGATTTTACACGTCTCTCAATAGCACGGCCAGTTGCCTTCATCCTGCGCAGCTCATCAGTGTACCAGGGGGCTGAACGGGAGAAAGACACCAGTCTTGACTTCAGGGGAGCATGTAGGTCCAGAAGCTCCTGGAGAGATTGGTTGTAATAATCCACAGAGTCATCTGCAGATGAGTGATTAACAGCGGTCAGGGTGTGAAGATCAGCAGACAAAACATCAGGGGAAATGTTTTTATAGTCACGGAACTGGATAGGTCGTTTTGGGTTAGAAGCAGGCGAAGTTGAAGGCACTTCCAGGGAGATGACCCTGTGGTCTGAGACACCCAGGTCATATACAGACAAGTTATTAAGTACAGTGTCTGTAATCACCAAATCCAGAGTATGCCCCCTGTTGTGCGTAGGGGCGTCCACATGTTGGGTGAGGTTGAGAGATTCCAAAAGAGACTTCAAATCTGTAGCCAGAGAGGAAGAGGAATTGTCCATGTGGATATTTAGATCGCCAAGAAAAATAGTTTTTACAGGGGAGGTGCAGAAAAAAGTGAGGAGGTCATGTATTTCTGAGTTAAATGAAACATGTGGTTTGGGAGGTCTATAAATCAATATAACGTTCATCAGGAGTGGGGCTTTGAAGTTGAAGGCCAAACATTCAAAAGAAGAAAAATTATGAGAAGACAGATGTGACAATTTTAAATTACTGCGGTAAATTACAGCCAGACCACCACCGCGGCCAGTGCTGCGGGCTCTCTGCAGATAACTGTATCCAGATGGACAAGCTTCATTCAGAGAACTGAACACGTCTGGTTGATGCCAGGTTTCTGTGAGGCACATGAAGTCCAAGTTTTTCTCCAGAATGTGATCATGAATTAGACATGATTTATTGGATAGTGATTGTACATTGAAAAGTTCTATTTTAATGCTAGTTGGTGTAGGAGCTTTTTGAACCGGTTTAAGCAGACTGAAATCCACTCCACGTTTTCCTTGCCACCTCGTGCGCTGCGGACTACAAGGGACTACAGACGCAGCGTTCTGATGACGTAGTTGAGGTGCGACACGTCTCCCGGACGGAATCAATTCAGAGCGAGAATAAACAGATTTCTTTCGAGAGCTTCTATGGATGTAACGAGGTCTACGCAGAAGTCCCAGTTGTTTGATGATGGAAACAGAAGGTGGAATGGAGCAGTTGTTAAGTCCAAGCAGCTGCGAAGCGGAGTAGGTCAACATCACGGCAGCCAAACTGGGGGAAGCTAGCACAGAGCTAGCCGCTAACAGCAGACCCACGGCTCCGAGAGAAATAACCAGGAAGCAGTGAGATGTAACTTGAATGAGCATGACTCGAAGAGGAGCACAGGAGAAAGTCCAGAACGGTCCAGACGACACAGGAGGTTGACAGAAGCAGCAGGTAAGCAAAACAAAAAACTGCAGCCACGTAGTTCTCCAAGCAAAGTTTGTGCAAGGTTTGTGCTGGAGTTTGACAGGAGGCAGACAGCCCAATATTCCGGTTAGGAAGTACTAACCAAGCTGTCCGTAAAGTCCTTGATAAAAAAATTAAAAAACCACTGAACAAAATAAGTCCAGATAAATGTCCAAAAATTAAAAATAGCAACAGTAAAACAATTTTTCAGCGTGGAGAAGCGGCGAACATCACGACATCACGCCAGCGTCCTCTCCATTAACGCCATGACCATGGGTCTCAACCAGATGGTGCCGCGAGTGTGATGTGTGTGTGATGACAGATTCCTGTGTTGTCTAAAATGCGCTGCTGACAGCGAAATAATATTTCATACATAGTCTGATAACGGTTGGCTTTTTCACAAACAGAGACTTCTAAAAATTGAGAGGCATATCAGTCAGAAATGTCAAATAGGCATTAGATAAAGGGCTTTCAATGAAAACCTACCTGCAGCCAGCCTGCTTGAGTCACTGCATGGCTCTGTTCCCAGACAACAACAAAAAAGACCGGAAGCACGTGATCGGTAGACACAGCTCAGGTTGGACGTGCCCAGGGCGCAGACATCTGCACCCAGCATCTTCCCATTCTCTTGCAACGTTGTGGAATAACTGCGCATGCGCCATTTTTAACGAGAGTCTATGGATAAGATTCATGCGCCCCCCAGGACCGGAAATACGTCACCAATCAGAAAACGTTTTTTGAAACAATCAATCAATCAATCAATCAATCAACTTTATTTGTATAGCACATTTCAAAAACCATAAGGTCAACCAAAGTGCTGTACAATAACATAAAAGACAAGTCAATTAAAACAATAAAAAACATACAAAAAATAAAAATACATGTACCAGTCTTTCTACAGGTGTGTTAAAATGCCATAAGAATAAGATCATGTGTTAAATATGGAGGACCAAACTGACATAATAATAAATAAAAGAATAAATATATATCCGACATAAAACAATAAATATATAAATCAAAGTAGAAATATATATCCTAAATAATAATAAATAAAAGAATAAATATATAAATCAAAGTAGAAATATATATTTTAATGAGAAATAAAAGCATAAATATATATATTCTTTTTTATATCTCCTTACACATGAGAAATAAAAGCATAAATATATATATTCTTTTTTATATCTCCTTACACATGAGAAATAAAAGCATAAATATATATATTCTTTTTTATATCTCCTTACACATGAGTTTCCGTCAATAACAATAGATATTTTGCTTTGCCTTTTTCTCGCTGTTTTTCCGTTTGCTGTATTTATTGCTGTATTTATTTATTGCTGTATTTATTTCTGTTTTGTTTTCTCGCTGCCTCATCGTTATGTTAATGAGGAGGGCTGCTTTCTAAGTCCAGCTCTACTATTGGTCAATAAACAGGAAATAGAACGATGAGTGTGTTGATCGATTGAGCATGCCTTCCTACTTGGCGCTTTCGGCATCAGTTCAACAGTACTGAAGTTATGGAGGAATCACAACCACGCTCAGTTTCTGAATTGTTACGGGAGGCTGCGAATAGGTTGGAACTGCGGTAAAGTGAGCCTCCACTCAGCTCCGTGAGCCCTCACTGGCGTATTTGTGCACGTTTACAAGATGTACTGCCGTGGTGAAGCGCTGCATGTTGCTTTTCAAAATAAAAGCTGAAAATAAACGTTGTCAATAGATGAAAAATACATGAATAAAACCTGTTTATAGTTGAAAAATAATTAAATTAAATCTGAAGCTGTTAATTTAACTGTTATCTCTGGTTATATGTGTATTCATTATGTGAGAATGTCAAATATTTTTTCCCAAAATAAATAAAAGCTGTTAATTTCACTGTTATCTCTGGTCATGTGTGTAGCCTATTCATTATGTGAGAATGACAATTTTCCCCCCAAAAGCTTCCATTATGAATAAAAATAAAACTGCTTTGCTACTTTGCCCCCCGGTTTATAGTAATAAACAAGGGTTGCTGACTTTATTGCTGGATAAGGGTTAGATTTCAGGTCGCTTTCGTAAATGAGCCCATGAGGTTCAAAAGATTTACCTGACTAAATAAAGGTTGAATGAATGAATGAATTTCATGCACCACTCCCACTTCAGGTTGACTCTAGAGGACCCCAAGATGTTGCTAACCAACTCAGCAACATCTGATCTTGACTTGCAAAATAAATCACCTCCAAAGTTGGACAGTTCATTATATACACAAGTTGCTGACTTTGTTACTTGATGTTGACGTGATGTAAGATATTGCATGTTGATATTAATTTGTTATTATTGCTACTGTCAAATTATATGAAATGTACATTATTTACACGCTGAAGTAAAACAAAAACCATTACAATCAGAATAATTTATACCAGAAATAAAAGTGTTTATTACAAAAGTAAAAAAAAAACTAAACTAATTTTTATTTACCATGAAAACATTTCTACAAAAACTAATATCAGTTTTCAAGTATAAGCAGTTCCAGTCATTTTCTCTGGCTTGTTACAGGACTTCTCCGGAATCTGTTTCCATACCTGAAAAATAGCCAGTGAAGGTGCAGAAACGAAGTTAATTACAACGGTCAATAAAAATAGAAATACTTTTTTGTGTTACTGTGATAAAAAAGTTACGGTACATTATTCAAATAAAAGGGTACCAAGGCTCACAATATTGGAGCACTGAACTTTGGTTTCAAGAACACAACAGACAGCTCCAGTTGTTTCCTCTTGCTAGTTCCAGGACTTCGTCACTGAAACCTAGGCACCGCTCATGGAACCATTTCTCACATGAGTCACACTGGATCTGAAGAATTAGTTAGAAAACTCATTTACCGGTAGTATAGTAAAAAATAATGCGTCTAGTCCCATTTTAACATTACATTTTCACATTATTTTAACAATTCATTATCTTTTAGAAAAACAACCTGAAACAAGTAATTGCCAGTAAGGCTTTAACTTTCAAACTTTGGTGTGGTAGCAGTTGAGATTCATCTAAACACATACACTTTAATTTGATGTTGTACCAGTACTTCGGTACAAACTGTCGTTCCACCTCATGTACCACGTGATGCGATTGACAATAAAGATACTTGAACCGTAAAACATTATCTACAGCATGCTATAAAATCCACCAGTATCACATTGAATAATTTACATTTGTTGTGACACTCAGTGGTGGATAAAGTACTCAAACACTGTACATAAGTAAAAGTACAAATAAACAGACAAAAATGTACTCTGCTCAAAGTAGAAGTACCATATTAATATTTTTACCTAAGTAAATGTAAAATTACTTGCTGTATGTATTACCTAATACAATGGTCTCCAATATCATTAAGTGTGCCTACTGTAAGTCTATTTTCTGCAATACATTAAGAGTTTGTGTCATTTTAATGGACAATGCAGATAATACATGTTTTTATTGTGATTACTCTGTGACACAGTTCACACTTGGACTTGTGATTCTGTGCATCAGAATTTCAGGGATGACATGCAGAGATAAATGTCATTAAGCAAACATTAGAAAGAGGAATGATTCAACCTTTGAAAGTTTTAATTTTAACACAAAGTAAAACCAATGTGTCATTTTAACTGCAGTAAACACATGATCGTTCAATGGACCAACTCCCCTCTCGACATCAGTTACTTTCAAACTAATGACAAATCAAAAAGCTGCAACTTGAATGTAACTTGTAACTCAACACATTCTAGAAATGGAGTGTAGTAGAAAGTACAGATACAGGTGACCCCCGATTTACGAACGAGTTAGGGAGATAAGAACGGTTCGCAGCTCGATTCTGCCGTAGCTAGGGGGTGAAATTATTATTATTTTTTTATTATCATGCTAACGGAGCGCACGCACACATTTAAGCATGTACAGTAGTGTACTGTAATGTTAAACATTGCTATTCACATTTACAGAATAAATAAAAATATATTTTCTTACTTTGAGATGGTCAAAGCCGACATCTTAGGTTGCCATGCGTTGATTGTTTTCGGGCCGAGCAGCGCGGGGGCCGGCAAGCCACCGCAGCTGCTCCAGACCTGTGTTAGCTAGCTGGCTAGCTTCTGCTAGCCAAGCCATGAGCTGGTGTTGGAGCGGCGGCGCGATCAATCTGCAGCTGCTGCTCCAGCCGCTGCTCCAGCCTGAGACGTCCACAGAGCTCACAGAGCGATTCCAGCTAGTAATTAATCCATATGATGCGATCCTGGTCACCAGTGTTCAAAAGGCCGGCTCCCGTGTTAGCTCCCGTGTTAGCTTCTGGAGCTAGCCAGGCCGGAGGTGTAGCCAGGCCGGCCGGAGGTGTTCGCGCGGCGGCCTGGCACGATCGGCGATAAATCCGCTGCTGCCTGAGACATCCACAAAGTTCACAGAGACGTTTCCAGCTCGTAATTAATCCATATGAAGCCATCCTGGTCACCAGTCTTCGGCCGGCTCCCGGCAGCTAACCTAAAATGGCGTCCGGTGTTCTACATTAATTTGTGACCGGAGACCCCAGTGACTGAACCTAAAATGGCGTCCGGTGTTCTACATTAATTTGTGACCGTGTAAACTGAAGACCTACTTCCTGCTGCCCAAGATTGCTCAAAAATGATCAGAAATGATCTTTTTTATCATAATTATTATTTATAAAGCCTTTAAAACAACCACAGCTGCAACAAAGTGATGTACACATGAAATTAAGAACATTTAAACACAAAAAAAAAAAAAAAAAAAAATTTTTTTAATACAGTAATTTCATATTTTTATTAAATATGATACGTTCGTAGGTCCCGTTGTTCGTAGGTCGATGGAGTCGTAAGTAGGGGGTTTGCTGTACTTCAAACCACTTCCTCCAAAATCTGGAAAACTAATGAGTCAGCTTCATTATCCGTGTCTGCAGCTACCTGGACCAGCCACTCACTCAAAACATCGACTCAAAACAGTAAATAGTCATCACTGACTGTATTACTTTCAGCTAAGCTAGCAACGTGCCTTAATTCCTCAGCAATCCCACGATACATGTTTACTAACGCCAAAATTACACTACTTGCGGTCCGCTCCGCAGGTCGCAGCTGAGCGTCTCAAACTCCAATTTCCACTACCTCCGCTCCGCTCAGGTCCGCCTGCATGCGCCGCTCCTAGACGCATGCGCGGGATTTGCGGGATCGCGCGATAAATCAAGTGATAAATAAGTAAGTCAGAACAAAACAATTCATTCGGTGGAAGAAGGAGAACAACAGTAGAGACTGCTGCCTTGATCTTCTCTCGTAAATGAGCGACAGGACATGGTTTGAGCAACAGGAAGTGAGGTATTACATTTTCAGAATAAAATACTTTATTTATTTATTTCTTGTATTGCGTTTGTAGGCGTAGTCATAAATGATAGTTTGACAGCATTTTTGTACAAATAAATCCGTATAGAGCTAGGATTAGTCCGCCCGTGGTGATTTTATTTTGTAAATACGGAAGTTGTGCTCGTTCCTTTTCCTGTTGGTGCCTCCGCACAGCTCCGGCGTCCGGCAGAAATAGAAAAATTTCTAATTTTGACGGACTGCCGTCCGCTCTCCGCAGCTCGCTGCCGCCGTGCGGAGCCAGTGTAAATTCTGTCATTGATTATAATGGGTGCGTATTTGCTGCGGAGGTCGGACCGGAGCGGGGCGGAGCCGTAACGCGTGTAATGTAATTTTGGCGTTAGCCATTGCTCAACCATGAATGATGGGAGCATTTGAGGCCAGGTGTGAGTTCAGTTCAGGTGTTCTGTTGGGGAGGTCAGCTGCCTGAAGAACTTGCATCCACTTCTCTGCTGTTCCCTGGGACTGCCACCTTTCTTTCTCCTGAGGTGAGGTGGTCTATCAGGCTGTTTGCAGTCACACATTCCTCATACAGCTCATCCATAGACATGTTTAGCCTGCCAAAAGGTGTTAAAGTTCATTAGTGACACATAGCCTAGGTTATGTAGTGATAAATAAATGGAAAAGCGTGTATTGTTTATATTTATAAATTTAGCATTGTATGTAAACTACATTTTGAAATGTATTTATTAATTACCTATATGAACTGTGATTTTTTTAAAAGATGGACAAGGTTGTATGTTTGCATAGTGTAAAGTAAATTCACAATTATGTATTTATTTGTACGTGTCAATTGTACACTTTTGTTTATAACTATCAATAATTAAACATGGTTCACCACTACACTGGAAATTATTGAATAATTTGAACTTCTGTTTGAATTTAATGCTATGAACTTTTTCCTTTTTGTTACATTTACTATGAATTTCTCACAGGGCAGATTAGAGCCAACATGGAGGACTCACCAACATATATTATTATTATTATTATACATATAATATTGTCCAGTATGTGATGCTGCAGTCATGTTACTGAGCTCCCACTGATGGGCTAACCTGGTTCCACCACAGCAGCAGGATCCTCAGACAGAACAGCTGGTGGGATGTCCTGGTATCTGCAGCCCTCTCTCCATTTGTTTCTTCATGGACATGGAGCTGTGACATTATGTTGTGCCTCTTGCTCAGCAAAAAGCTCCTCCAGTGGAGACTTTCTGGACAGACTGCAGGAAGTTCCTAAACAAACAACAGGTTTATCAGTATTATCAGTAAAAAGAGATTATTAAATCATTTTTAAGACTGAGAATGTGTACAATTATTAGCTCTGTTGTTATTGCCTAACTAACCTATTCAATAATTCTTCAAACTGTGACATTCATTCATAATGGAATGAAAGAGAACATAAACAGAAATTATATAATACTGAAAACTAGAGACATTAAAACATTTTAAAAGACACAGAGAACTTTAAATGGATTAAGAATGTTAATAAGTGTTGGATTTGAGTGCAATGTAAGTGCAATCCATGGCAGGAGTTGAATCCACATCTGAAAAGGGATGCAAGCTTTTCACAACATATGCTGTTGTAACTGTTCTGTGTCTCTCTTCATTCAGTTACACTGATGTATTTACCTTGGACAGTCACTGGTGAACACTGTGAAGCCATTTCAGGTCGTTTGTCTAAGAAAAAAAAACGAGCTAACGTTAGCATCGTGTTTGTATTTGAGCTGACTTACCGCTTTAAGCGGAGTATAACTTGTTAGCTGCCTTAATGTTGGTATGAGATGTAGTTTATAGTTTATTTATTTACCTGATGGAGCCGAAGAGGTAGCGATTAGCGAAAAGTTCGGCGGAGCGTTTTGCAGACGGACCACT
This sequence comes from Garcialebias charrua, assembly GCA_038048925.1. Classification (NCBI taxonomy): domain Eukaryota; kingdom Metazoa; phylum Chordata; class Actinopteri; order Cyprinodontiformes; family Rivulidae; genus Garcialebias; species Garcialebias charrua. The sequence goes on from JBBPBX010091801.1 coordinate 11,250, forward strand.
CTGTACTTCCGGTCGGATACGAAGCGAAAATAATCCGGTGGAGCGCGTCAAAGACGGGACACTATTTTACTTCTCCACCCTCCTTTGCATGATAGAAAATTATTGCAAGTGCTGCACTGACCTGACTGGTGGTCATTTTATTAATTAGTAAGCTTTAGATCTCGGAGGCACACTTCCGGTGGATTCTTCTTCGTTGGGTTTCGGGGCCAGCTACTTCCGGTCGGCTAACTAGCATCGAAGATAGGAATCGCAAATTAATATTTTGAACGATTCCGGGAAAACTGGACAGTTAGTCCCGGTTCCGAACGATTCTCGGTTCTCAATGCCCAACCCTACCTGTGAGTCAACACCTTGTGCCTAACAGTGAGTTGAACTTGTTTTCTGTCTGTGTTTTCTGTTTTTATTGCAGGTCATGACCCTGCTTTAACTTCACATGTTCATGTTTGTGTCTCTTTCAACAGACAAAACCTGTTGCACCTGACCTCATGGGCAGACCTGTGTCCTCTGCTCTCTCCTCACCATCCTCCTGCAGCTCCTCTCCATCATCACCTGTGCGTCAACACCTTGTGCCTAACAGTGAGTTGAACTTGTTTTCTGTCTGTGTTTTCTGTTTTTATTGCAGGTCATGACCCTGCTTTAACTTCACATGTTCATGTTTGTGTCTCTTTCAACAGACAAAACCTGTTGCACCTGACCTCATGGGCAGACCTATGTCCTCTGCTCTCTCCTCACCATCCTCCTACAGCTCCTCTCCATCATCACCTGTGCGTCAACACCTTGTGCCTAAGAGTGAGTTGAACTTGTTTTCTGTCTGTGTTTTCTGTTTTTATTGCAGGTCATAACCCTGCTTTAACTTCACATGTTCATGTTTGTGTCTCTTTCAACAGACAAAACCTGTTGCACCTGACGTCATGGGCAGATCTGTGTCCTTTGCTCTCTCCTCACCATCCTCCTGCAGCTCCTCTCCATCATCACCTGTGAGTAGGGTTGGGCATCGTTTGAATTTGAGCGATTCCGATTCTTCGTTTCGATTCAGATTATTTTCGATTCTCGATTCCGATTCTTTTTGTAGGCGGGGTTAAAAAAAGACATGTCAATTCAATTCAGTTTATTTATACTGTATAGCTCCAAGTCACAACAGAAGTTGTATCAGGGCACTGAACAAAAAACAATCAAATATAAAATAATAAGTTAACAGAAACTTTAATATAAAAATAATGGTAGCACTATTTATCTGAGGAGACTACTTTGAGTTTAACTCCATGTTATAAAAAAGCTACAGTAGTTAGCCAGAGTTATTTCAGGATGAAATAATTTGAACTTCTGTTTGAATCTAATGCTATGAACTTTTTCCTTTTTGTTACATTTACTACGAATTTCTCACAGGGCATATTAGTCAGAGTCAGAGAGTCAGTGAGTCTAATTAGAGCCAACATGGAGGACTCACCAACATATATTATTATTATACATATAATATTGTCCAGTGTGTGATGCTGCAGTCATGTTACTGAACTCCCACTGATGGGCTAACCTGGTTCCACCACAGCAGCAGGATCCTCAGACAGAACAGCTGGTGGGATGTCCTGGTATCTGCAGCCCTCTCTCCATTTGTTTCTTCATGGACATGGAGCTGTGAAATTATGTTGTGCCTCTTCCTCAGCAAAACGCTCCTCCAGTGGAGACTTTCTGGACAGACTGCAGGAAGTTCCTAAACAAACAACAGGTTTATCAGTATTATCAGTAAAAAGAGATTATTAAATCATTTTTAAGACTGAGAATGTGTACAATTATTAGCTCTGTTGTTATTGCCTAACTAACCTATTCAATAATTCTTCAAACTGTGACATTCACTCATAATGGAATGAAAGAGAACATAAACAGAAATTATATAATACTGAAAACTAGAGACATTAAGACATTTTAAAAGACACAGAGAACTTTAAATGGATTAAGAATGTTAATAAGTGTTGGATTTGAGTGCAATGTAAGTGCAATCCATGGTTGAATCCACATCTGAAAAGGGATGCAACCTTTTCACAACATATGCTGTAACAGTTCTGTGGCACTCTTCATTCAGTTAACACTGACGTTTTTACCTTGGACGCTGGTGAACACTGTGAAGCCATTTCAGGTCGTTTGTCTAAGAAAAAATACAAGCTAACGTTAGCATCGTGTTTGTATTTGAGCTGACTTACCGCTTTAAGCGGAGTATAACTTGTTAGCTGCCTTAATGTTGGTATGAGATGTAGTTTATAGTTTATTTATTTACCTGATGGAGCCGAAGAGGTAGCGATTAGCGAAAAGTTCGGCGGAGCGTTTTGCAGACGGACCACTCTGTACTTCCGGTCGGATACGAAGCGAAAATAATCCGGTGGAGCGCGTCAAAGACGGGACACTATTTTACTTCTCCACCCTCCTTTGCATGATAGAAAATTATTGCAAGTGCTACACTGACCTGACTGGTGGTCATTTTAATAATTAGTAAGCTTTAGATCTCGGAGGCACACTTCCGGTGGATTCTTCTTCGTTGGGTTTCGGGGCCGGCTACTTCCGGTCGGCTAACTAGCATCGAACATAGGAATCGCAAATTAATATTTTGAACGATTCCGGGAAA
>JBBPBX010091802.1:0-13863 GCA_038048925.1 Garcialebias charrua
AAAAGACAAAATGGGAACAAAAAAACAGCAAAAGCGAAGATGTTGAATGGAAGACAGAGTCATTTTTAAATGTGGATCCAGCTGAAACTTTCTCTGCACGATCACACATGCCGAGGAACTTTCCTCAGTGTGGAAGTGCAGTGACAGTTTTTTGCCTTTAAAGATGAACAGCCTGGATGGTGGAAGTGATTTGGTTGTTTTAAGAAGTTGATGTTGAACCGGTATAAAGAGAAAGACTTTGGAAACATAGTTTGTGAGTCAGCAGCAGGTCGGGGACCTGCAAGTCGGGATTTATGGCCTCCCCCACTCTTTAATGGACGCATGAAGAGATGATGGCTGGGTTTTTCTTGAGTTTCCCTGTGAAAGTGACTATTCACGAATAAGAACAAGACGCTGACTGCACGTGAAGAAATAAGAAGAAAGCGCTCGGTCCCTCAGAGACCCTAAAAATGGTGATGAGAGAACTAAGATTGGAACAACGTTGTCTCTTAAATTAAGAGCTAATTGTCTACACTAGTGGTCGTGTTTATTTGTGATTCTGGTTTCTTGTTTGTTGGTGGCGTGGGCTAGACAACAAGGTGATTCAGGTCTGTTTGTTCTGTTGGTTCGACTATCAGAGCATAACTTGAGCGTCCACTGCTATGTGGACTTAACAGTTGTGTGAGGAGCTGAAATTGTTTCTGTTTTGTTTGTGACTCAGATGTCTGTTTGTTTTATCGAGATTTTAAACTTTAGAGAGAATTGTGGCACTCCAGATGAGCGAACAGCTGCGTGTGTGTGCGGCTGTTCCTGCATGTGAAAAGAACAGCTGTTTTGTGTGAGTGAAGGGCTGCTAGGGTGAGATAATGCTTATGCCTCGAGTGTGTGTGTGCAAGTGTGAGTGCATGTATAACAGAGGAGTATGAGCTGACTTTGTGGTTTTGAAACCTGGCAGGTACAGATCACAAAGCTGGTAAGTATGGTATATTTAATGTTCATGAGAAGTAATCTGAAATATCTGAAACAATCTGAAATGTTAAAACATCTGAAATAAGCAGAAAATAAGCTAAATAAAGTGGAAATCATCTGAAAAAGCTTTAATTGGCCAAAACCAGCTGAACAATAGCTAAGACAAGAGCATGGCCTTGCTAAATTAGGCTGAAACAGGCTATATACATAAATTATTAAGTTAAATACCCTTTTAATACCATCAAAATATTTTCTTCATGCCTAAATAAAAGCACTGTCCTACTTGTTATTTAAATCTAAACCAAGAGAAAAGGTTATTTAATTGTTCCCATACATAACATATCTCTAATAAACAAATATTAAAAAAGTTAACTTGAAAAGAAAATGGTTTAATTAAAAAAGTCAGTGGAAGTACAGAAATGTTGAAGTGAGCTGAATAAAGCTGAAAAAAGCACAAAGCAGTTGAAGAAACAGCTGAAATTAGCTGAAAGTATTTAAAGTCGAGACAAAATGGTTGATTGAAGTGCAGCTCAGATTAAAGACCTCAAGCTTTGGATTTTTTATTGACTGCTTATTGTCAAATGTAGAAGACCACAATGCTGTCAAAGAAGGAGAAAGGGCTGATTAAAGAGGTCTGGTGTTGTTTAAAATATGTAAATAAAAGTCACAAAAATACTTTCAGCTTAAAAAAAAAAAATAATAATAATAATAATAATAATAATGAAATAACTGATCCAGGCTCCTGAAGGAGGTCATAAGATACCAAAGTCTAAATTATCTTTAAGAGATACATAAAATAATATTATATCATTTATTTGAGAGCAATAATTCCAATTGCTAAATAAAATTACCTTAAACATCTTCAGACTTCACACGTCTTACGAGTACATAAGGAGAACAGAGTTAAGAATAATATGAGTTGAAGATGTGCTGAACAAAAATGCATGTAGATGTTTTTGTGCAGTGATAATGATCTCTGTGGTGACTTGGTGCTATGTATATACAGTATATAGTCTTAACTGAATTGAATTGAAAGGATTTTTGTTTAGGATGTATTGGACAAGCATAATTATGAAATTGAAGAATTTGAAAATTTGGTGTATGGTAGGCAGCGGTTACATCAAATCATACTGCCTCAATCTTTACAAAGTCCCAGGACATGGATAATGGAGACCACTGAGTGATCCTCACTTACAGGCGGTGAGTCAAAAACAAATATTCTAAGAAAAAGAAAAATCAGGACATTGTTTATAATAGAAGATTTTAGGGAATTTGGCTTTGATCTTGATTTTAGGATTAAAATGAATGTTTCCACTCTTAATGTAACTTAGAGGTTTTCTTTTAAAAATCCGTTGTGCAAACCTGATGCGGGATGACTCTGTTGAAGGTAAATGCTGAGGCCCCAAAATAGAACTTGTTAATTGTTGATTATTTTTGAACCTGGCTTTTAATATTTACATTATATTTCTATTTTTTCCTTCTCAACAGCGTGTGAGAAGACCGAGTTTGTGGAAAAGGGGGTGAGTCTGGCTGATCCCACAACCTTTGAACAGAACACATAATTTGTACAGATAAACCTCCACTAAGCTAGAACTCTGCCAAAAATACATACAGCATCTGTGTTTTTTATCACTGCGACTGTGGTTATCGGTTTGATTGAATTGGATTTGATGTGTAAAGTTGACACTAAAACTGGTACTGTGACTTTCTAAGAACACCACTAATGCTATAACAAGCGGCACTGCTCGATGAACTCAAGGTGCTGAACACCAGTACAACTGAAACAACCGCAAAGAACTGTCACTGAGTGAAGGCTACAAACAAAAACTGTCAAAGACCTGTCAGAGAACTGTCAAAGAACAGTCTGCCAAGTAAAGCCAGCAACAAACTGCCGAACTTGAACTTTCATAAAGTCCAGATTTGGAGGGTACTGGACGGAACAAAGCTGCATCACTGGAGGCTGGAGCCGACACAGGCTGAACAAGGTCTCACAAACAGAGCGAGCACCACCTACAGCAGTCCAGTGGAGGTGTCGACCTAACATCTGATCTGATTGGTTCATCCGTTGACAGTGTTGTGATCAAAATTACAGTTTGCTTTGATAAAAATTGCTAAATGAAACACATAGGCACACTTTAGGATGTGCATGTTACATTTTGACGTGCATGTCTCATGATTCTTAGTGTAACACTGATACAAGGGGGTCAGCTTGTTTACTTGTCCTTGTTCCAGAAGACTCTGAGATTAACAGTTTAGATGCATTTTCGTGGGTCTGGTTTGCTACAAGGGATGAAATTTATGGTTAATTTTTTAGAAGGAAATTGTATAAGAACTTGTTTCATATATAGCTTTATGCTTTCAAAATCTAGATTGAACATTTGCAGTAGGCCTGTTACAACTACATAATTTTTATTTTATTTTATATTTCTGAAACCAACACTCAGACTGTGTGTTAGTAAATTATAGCAACACTATCTTTCCAACTTAGATGAAACAGAAAAATTGTTTCAAAAGGGGGGGAGATTGAGAACTATTCTAAAACTATTCTTAAATATAACTCATTAAAAATGGAGGATGAGAACTAGTCTAAATAAATAAATAAAGAGAGCTCATAAAAATATACAATGATTAGATCATTAGTTATAAAAATAAAATAACTTCTTAGGTTTTATATTCAAAACAAAAAAACAACAACAACAACAACAAAAAAGGTCCAATCATAAAACTGAGGAGTTTAATAGACCAGTTAAGATAACTGCATTGACATTTATACAAAGGCCTTAAGCAACCTCGAAAAAAAAAAAAAAAAGGACACACTGTACTGTTTCAGAAAAAAGTTGGAGAAATCAGAAGCCTACAAACGATATGGCTCTGTATATATCTGTGTATCGAAGACAAGTAAAATTGGTGCTCTTAATAACGATTGTATTTTTCTTTCATTCTTTGGAATGTGTACAGAAAAAAAAAGGTTCCAGAGGCTTTGCAGGTCTAAAGGGGGACGCCCCTGGGCCAGCAAAGCCAAAACACAGACCCTATGTGGATCTGGTCACGGGTCAAGGAAAATGTGGTGGATCTGCGTTCTTAAAAGCATTTGATTTGATTTGATCTGACCTGACTAGACTTGACTGGACTGAAATAAATTAATTGAGCTTTCATGTATAGAGTATTTTACCACATTTTTACTACTGATGTGCACGTTCAATAGTCTTGAACTTTTCCTTTTGTTTTACCTCAACAGATCTCTGGAGGAGAGTTGAATAAACTAACTGATTTTGACTTCTTTTTATTTATTTATTTTTTAAATTTTCTTCCAGCTCCATTTGACATCAGACTCAATGTTTAATGCAATACTGTATTGTGTTGTTTTGAGGACAGGGTGATCAATGGACCTCATCAGCGGTTGAAACCCTCTGGACATCAGATGTTGTCAACCAACGATTCTTCAAGCCACATGTGACTCGAGCTCTCCCTGGTGGCATAACCTGAAAACTGCTGGCACTGGATCTATAAAATATCTCCTAACTTGTGTTTTACACCATTTTTAGTTTTTAAATGCTTTAAATTGATTTAAATTGCTATTAAGTATTGGTCTGGATATTTTATCATACTGTTAACAATAGGAAATATGGATAAATGCCTGTAGCCACATCTTAAAATTTTACTGATATTTTCTCTCTCTCTCTCTTTCAGTTGGTGACAACGCGACGGACCGATGCCTCTGAGATGGACCTGAATCGTCCAACCAATTCGTAGTCATTGTTAAAATGCATGCCAACGAGTTGTGGCCTTTTTAAGATGGAGGCATCCACTGTGCGCTTTGTGACCAACTGACGGAGAACTACATTTTTAGACATTGTATTGTGTTTAGCTAAGTTGTGATATATTTACTTTATTAATGCCTCATTTGATCATTTGCGCATGCGGAGACGAGCTAAGCATAACCTCAGCCCATTTGAAATCCTTTTTGCGGCTCCACCCAACATGGGTGTGGGACCAATCTCAACTAGTGATCTAAAACATTGTGATCACGACATGCTGACATATTGCATTAATCTGACTAACCACCTCAAATCCATCAGAGAGCAAGTCCAGGGAGGGCTACCCAGCCCAACTCAGGTAAAGTTACACAACATAACTCCTGGAGACTTTGTTATGGTTAAATCTTTCAGGAGGAAACACTGGAACTCGCCCAGGTGGACCGGACCCTATCAGGTGTTGCTCGTGACCCACACGGCCGTGAAAGTCGCTGAGAGAGCTACTTGGATCCACGCCGCCCACTGCAAGCCGTTCCGAGGTACCAGGTCACCAACAGAGGACCCACTGGCAGGAGAACGAGTTTGGTAGAATTCCCTCCTTCCCAGAGGAGCAACGCGCCAGAGCCTTAGAGGCTGGGTGCCAACAAGGGTGCAGCAAGTATCGGAATCTGCACGATTTGATACCACCGAGGGATCTACGCGCTCAGGAGACACTGCTTTAGAAGAACTCCTGACAACGACAGAAAAGATAAGACAATGCTCGATACACGCATCCCACGCACAATTTTAAAACAACCTGTTTCGCCTAGAACATGCACTGGGATGAAAGAGTTGCTTTGCTATACTCTAGTCATTGTGGGACTAACACTGATAGGTCTCATGACATGGTACCTGCATCCTGAAAATGTGAACCAACTCAATCCAGCTAAGAGAGAGCTCAAACAGAGTCCTGGTCGAAGGGACTACAACGGTAACCCCGTCTTCATGGTTCCATATGTCAACGGCACAATCAGAAAAGCCGAGTTTTACATGTGTCTCTGTGGTAATTATGATCAGACAGCACCCAGAGGCTCATGTATATCACGGCTACCACTTTCTGAATTAAAGAGACGTGTCTCCATAATGTTTATTTTTCCTTTTTGTTTTATTGATGTGGTTAAGTGAAAATCAGCAAATAAAAGTCACATCAACATTTTATCCTGATTAAATTACATATCATTTGTTCATTTATTTTCTTTTGTACTTTAATCCTCAATTGTTCTGTTTTCAATTATTTTTGAACATGACTGTTGCTTGCCACATTATTTGCAGGTCTTTACCCTGCACAAAAACAGCTACTTGCTAATTCTATCTCTAGTTAATGATGGTTGCATGGAAAGTCTATTAGACACATGTAATTTGATGTTTTATTTTGAGAGTCTCATACTTTTTTCTTCTTTTATAGATCAACTGAATGTAAGGATGATATGGACACCAGATTTGGTCACCGCCGTGGGGCCGGGGTGTTGTGCAGCTTTTTCCCTCAAGCACCTCTACATCGTTGCCACCGGGGTTTTCCTACACAAGTTCACATCATCCAGTTAGGCCTGGGGAGGCATAACTTATGATTTAATAACACTGTGATTTTCTTGAGTAACATTATTTTTATGATTGATTGATAATTTTGTGGTTTTGCTTGTATTACAAATATTGATTTTGTTATTGTTGTGAATTATATTATCTTAGTTGTTCCTGACGGAACAAAAGGAGGGAATTGTAAAGTAAATCATACATTCTCAGGTATTAAACTCATGTATTAAACTTTTCAACTCATGTTCAGAATCATGCACTCCAAATGTCCCTGTGCATAAACTGTGATCTGCTGACTCTGTACATTTGTGACCATCTGTGTGAAACCAACCATCTGTTCCTTATTTCTAAACGTCATGTTCCTCATTTTATCTGCTAAACAAACTGTGACCTGCTCGTGTTAGTCTGAAAACACTGTAAGAAGTGCTGAATGCTTACTTTCCATGTGTTATCAGAAGTTTCCACCTTGTAATAGACAAACACCTTCCCCTTCCACTTATTGGGCCACCCTGTTCCTCCCCAAGTTACCTCCTCCTGTACGAAGGTTTTTAATCCATGCTGTGTTACACTAAAGCTCAGAGCAGACCCAAACAGCCTCATTGCCTGTATCATTCTGTTCTCAATCTTGCAAGATTCATTAAATCTTTTAAACTTGAACTTCTTTTTGAACAGCCTTGCCTCGTTATTCAGAAGTTTATTTCACACTGCTAGGCGCTGAAAAACCTCACGGAGGTGGGACATGTGCTGTTCAGCTGAGCTGCTAGCCACCAGGATGTCGTCCAAGTACACAAACACGAAGGACAATCCCCTTAGGACTGAATCCATCAACCGCTGGAACGTTTGTGCTGCACCTTTAAGACCAAAAGGCATGCGCAAAAACTCAAACAGGCCAAAAGGAGTGATAACGGCGGTCTTAGGGACATCCTCCACATGCACAGGAACCTGGTGGTACCCCCGTACTAAATCTACTTTAGAAAAAATGGAGGTCCCAGCCAGGTGCACTGAAAAATCCTGGATGTGGGGGATGGGATAACGATCGTTCTCTGTGATGTTATTAAGGCGGCGGAAATCCCCACATGGTCGCCATTTGCCATCTGCCTTGGGCACCATGTGCAGGGGGGAGGCCCACGGACTGTTTGAACGTTGCACGATGCCTAAACGCTCCATGTTAGCAAACTCTTCCTGTGCTATTGCTAGCTTAGTAGCATCGAGGCGGCGTGCATGTGCGAAAACCGGGGGGCCCGTTGTAGGGATATAATGTTCAATCCCATGCTTTGTGTTTGTGTTGGCAAAATTAGGAACAGTCAGCGAGGGGAACTCAGACAATAAACGCTGAAACACGTTATCCGAAGCTAAAAAGTTAGCATGCATTAAAGGCCCAGCTCCTCACGTCGCACAAGGAAGTGACGAAAAGGACACAGCGTCAATCAAACGTCTGTTAGCAACATCAACAAGGAGCCCGTGAGCACAAAGAAAATCAGCCCCTAAAATAGGAACTGAGCTAGCAGCTACAACAAAGTTCCACTGGAAGTCCCGTTCATGGAAACAAACAGTCACCAACCTTTCACCAAACGTCTTGATGGGAGAGCCATTAGCCGCGGTTAGCATTGGCCCGCAGCCTTCTGCCAACCTGTCGGAGCCAGTCGGGGGAACAAGGCTCTTCTGCGAACCAGAGTCCACCAGGAACCGCCTCCCCGACCTCGAGTCTTCGATGAAAAGCAGCCTTTCCTTGTCGCCAACGGCCGCGGTTGCTAGCGGGCGCTGGCGTTGTCGTTTCCCTGCGGCTTGAAGCTGCACGGCGGGATGCACCGTCGTGCTTTGGCGCCAAAGCGCTGGTGGTAGAAACAAAGGGCGGCTCCTGTCCGCCTGCGGGTAGCGACCCCTGCTACCACCGATGGCTCGTCCGGCGCTGAGGGCGTTGCTTGAAGCTCAGGTGCTGCTAGAGATCCAGGGACCGCCGCCTGGACCGCGAAAGTCCTCGTAGCCAGGAGGATGCGGTCGGCTTCTTCGGCCAGCGAGCGGTAGTCTCTCTGCCGCAGAAGCGGGGAGTTGGCCAGGACCGTGCGCACCGAAGCCGGGAGCTGGCGGAGGAAGAGGTGGAGGAAGAGAAACCCGCAGTCGTCTGATCCCATCAAGGACAACATGCTCTCCTTCAGCTCAAGAGCCGTGCCATCGCCCAAACCGGAGAGGGAAAAAAGTTTTTCAGCGCGCTCTGCGTCTGAGAGTGAGTAACGCCGCAGGAGCAGCTGCTTGAGGGCGGCGTACTTTCCGTGTGCAGGAGGGTCCCGGAGCAGGCTCATTGCTTGCCGGGTGGACAGCGGATCCAGCGAGGCGACCACATAGTGGTATTTGGTGTCGTCTGCAGAAATCCCGCGAAGAGCAAACTATGATTCGATGTGGGCGAACCACGACGGAGGGTCGTGCAGCCAGAAGTCCGGGATTTTAACGGCCATCGAAAAAGCGTGCGGGGCCGCCTGTGGAAGTTCCACAGCAGCAGACATCTGAAGAGAGCTGGCTGGAGCGTCAGATGTCGACATGTTCAATTCACGAGGGTCACCAGTGTAGGAGGAGGTGAAGAGACGACACAGAAGACGGGATGCAGAACTTCACTTTAATCAACAGTGGTGGGCCTCCGACCGCTAGGGAGCGCTATTGCGCTAATCCGCTTTTAGCGTAGCTAAATAATCTGTTAGCTTTACAGCGGATTGACTAAACTTTATAATTCATAAGCGGATTTATGCTATTTTTATTTAAAATGCAGTACCGCTAATAACTATTTATCTATCAGTAAAAACGAAATAACGTATTTACGAGCAGCGCCGGATGTGGTCCGTCACAAAAAAGCGTCCCCCTCAGTCTCTTGGTGTGTGCTCTCTCTCTAGCAGTTAGCAGCCAGTGTGTTACTCTGGAGCCTTATTGCTTGTTTTCGAAGAGTCAGACGAAGACTTTTTAACATGGAGGGTGAACTTATGGATGTTTCTCAGGGCCTACGCGACGCGTCTGGATTTAAAAATAGAATTTTCGCCACATTAGCACTCTTCAAAATGGCGTCCGCGACGGCCAAAGAAGCCAGGATTTTACAACAAAACACGGTAAAACAATTATTTCTTTGCTGAGAAAAAATATATTTCATAGCTGACGTTATAGCACAAGTTTTCCTGAGCTTGAGAGTTTCACGAAATGGTCAAATCTGCTGGATTTAAAAAAAGTAGTTCACCATTAGGACTCTTCAAAATGGCGTCCGCAGGGCAGCAAACTTACATACTCAGGGAATCACAAGGAACTCAGGAGACAGAGGCAACAGGAGGAGACAATGCCAGGACAATGATAAACACAGAGATACAGACTTATTTTTGATTTGATGTTCATTCATTCATTTTAAAAGAACAATACAAAACAGTTTCATCAGATACAAGGATGAATAGACTTTTAGCTGAATGGATGGATGGATAGACAGTTAGCTGGATGGCTGATCTTTAACAAGTTCTAAAATCATTAAAATTTAACCTCAGCTTGTGCCTCTGACCCAACAGAACCTCCTTCAGCAGCAGAATCCTCTGTGGTTCTCTGACTTCATCAGTCTGCAGGACTTCATCAGTCTCTCTCCTGGTTCTGGAGGAGTTCTGACCCACTTTCCATTGTTGCTTCAGTTCTTTGAGGTTTCTGCTCAGCTCTCTGAAGGTTTCAGGTTCAGGTTCTGGACTCTGACTGGGCCGTTGATTTGATTTGATTTGATGTTTATTCATTCATTTTAAAAGAACAATACAAAACAGTTTCATCAGATACAAGAATACAAGTAGGATAAAATGAAAGGAGCAGAAAGAAGATGAAATCTTATTATATCTGCCCCTTATTTATTTCACAGTTTGTTCAACCAATGATAACCTTCAAACTACATCACAAAATGAATAACTCTACTTAATTTTTCTAACTGTAATACACAAACACACTAAGCTTCATCATATATAGTTTTTGAGCAAGTCCTTTTTGACCTTTTTCTTAAATGTATACATTGGGCAGCACGTTGGCACAACTGGTAGAGCTGCTGCCTCTCAGCGAGAAGGTTGCCGGTTCAAATCCCGGTCCGGGGCCTTTCTGGGTGGAGTTTGCATGTTCTCCCCGTGCATGCGTGGGTTTCCTCCGGGTACTCCGGTTTCCTCCCACAGACCAAAAAACATGCTTGTTAGGCTGATTGGTGACTCTAAATTGACCCTAGGTGTGAGTGTGAGAGTGGATGGTTGTTTGGTGTGAGTGAGACAGGTCCCTCTTGTAAATGAGTCCCCGTGACTCAACGAGGCTAGCCTGTATAAATAAAGGTTGAATGAATGAATGAATGAATTGATTTTGCATTTTTAACATCACTCTCCAGAACATTCCACAATCCAACTCCCTGAATTGAGGTAGACCGTCCCTTTAAGCTGGTTCTGAATTGTGGTTTGATGAATATCTGTCCCTTTAAGATTGTAATAACTTTGTCTAAATTTCTTTGGATATTTAAAGGTAATGTGTTATTATGAGCCCTATACATAACTGATAAAATACTATATTCTACCAATTCCTGGAATTTCAATAAATTTAGCTGAAGAAACAAGGTGTTTGATGGGTGACTGAAATGTTTTCTGGTGATTACTCTTACAGCTCTCTTTTGTAAAATAAAAACAGGCTTTGTAATTGTTTTGCACGCTTTTCCCCAAACCTCAATACAGTACAATAGATTAAATGTGGAACAATGATTGTGTTATACAACATATACAGAGCTTTATCAATTACAAAATCCCTGACTTTATATACAGGTACATGAACACACAGCATGACAATCACAAACACCTGGACAACAAAATGGAGGAGATAAGCAAGACAATTAACAGAGAGACCAGGGAGTGTAGGGATGGGGACCCATCACCTGAGAACAACATGCTTACAACTGTTATCTTGAAGTTCTAGGGTGTAGAGAGCCACAGAAACGGTTATGGTAGGCCGGATTTGGCCCACGGGCCTTGAGTTTGACACATGCGATCTAGTGGTACTAAAAGTAACAAAAGAAGAAGAAAAAAACAGCCAAATATGTCTGCAGTTTAGCTAACAGACTTTGGAATGGGTACATTTTGTCCTTGTCAAACCTGTTGAAGAGAACCAAACTAAATACTCTGAAACTCAAACAACTTACTGTATAACAGTTCATGCACCGCTAGTTGGCAGTGTAGTGCAAATATTGCATAACTTGCTGCTACCAATTGTTGAATTTAATTAGCGGATTAGAATTAGCTTCCCCTAATTTTCATAAGACATTAGTGCTTTTGAAATTGCGGACCTAAATAAATTAATTAGTGCTTTAGAAATAGCGGAACTAATTTTTGGATTAGCGTTGCCCACCACTGTCAACTCCTACAGTTCTGGCGGTAAGCACCCAAAACCACCTTATATGGGGCGGCCGTGGCGTAGTGGTAAGGGCAGTCGTCTCCCGATCGGAAAGTTGGCGGTTCGACTCCCGGGACCCGCACCATGTGTCGTTGTGTCCTTGGGCAAGACACTTAACCCTGAGTTGCTCCCGGTAGGACTGGAAAGCACCTTGCATGGTAGTCTGCCGCCACCGGTTTATGAATGTGTGTAGCATTCAATATATGTGTAGCACTTTGAGATTTTCAGTAATGAAAAGTGCGTTATAAATTGAATTAATTATTATTATTATTATATATCAACCCTTTCACAATACAACATCCGGTCCTCTGGACCTTTCACAATAAAACCTCCGGTAACACATTCGGTCCACTGGGTGTGAGTAGAGTCCCCTAGTGGTCCACCACACCGTAATCAATGGAAGGAAGGAAAGTCACAGATACAAGGCGTTTCCTAGCATTCAGTGTTAGACATGATCTGTTTCTGAAAAAGAAACCCCAGTTTCTTTATTAGGTTTTCCACATGGAGTTTAAAAGAGAGATGCAAATCGACCAGGATACACAAATATTTATAGGAATCAACAAACTCAATAGGGACACCATTTGAGGATAAAATCAGAGGGAGAACTACTGGGACCGGCTTCCTATTTGAAAAAAAGCATCCCTTTGGTTTTTAAGAATTTAGGACAAGTTTGAGATGGAACAAATCTGACTGGATGATGTCAAAAGTGGGTTGCAAAAACAGAAAAACCTTAGCTACTGGTTTAGCTCGACAATAAACAACTGTGTCATCAGCTTAGAAATGTAAGGACGCATCAGGGATGCACTGACCTACATTACCTATGTAGATTGTAAAGAGGGTTGGTCCTAAGACTGAGCCTTGTGGTACACCATTTTTAACTGTTAAATAACTGGAAGAAGTACAGTTATGTTGAACACATTGCCTCCGATCAGAAAGATAGTTAGAAAACCAACCAATGGTGTGATCTGAGAAACCGATTTCTGAGAGCTTATGACACAAGATGTTATGATCCACAGTATCAAAAGCTTTAGACAGGTACAGTATAAGAAACGTGCAGCACAATAATCCTTAGCATCCAATGCTTCAACAACATCATTAAGAACCTTCAGTGAAGCAGTCGTTGTGCTGTGTTTTTTCCGGAAACCAGATTGATGGGGAGGTAAGATGTTAAATGAGTCCAAGAAATTTTTTATTTGAGAGTTTATCAGTTTTTCTAGAACCTTGGCTAAAATGCAGAGTTTAGAGATCGGTCGATAGTTGTTCAGTGAGGTGGGGTCACCTCCCTTCAGCAAAGGAAGACCAAAGGCTGTTTTCCAAGCATCCGGAATGGAGTTTTGGCTTATGGACAGGTTAAAAATGTGGGTCACAGGGACTGTGATGGTATGAGCAGCCAGCCTTAAGAAATAAGGTGGAAGTTCATCTGGACCTGCAGATTTTTTAGGATCAAGATCTTTTAACAGTTTATTTACCTCACTGACTGAGAACGGAGAAAAAGAGAAGGTGTGATTAACTGAGGATTGACTTGTAGGAGGGATTTGATTTGTAGAAGTTTGGTTATTAGATGAAGTGGCTGATTTTCCATTTGTAACTGTGTCAAATAATGAACTAGAAGCAACAAAATGTTTGTTGAAACAGTTCAGGATCTCATGCTTATTTGACACAGGAACAGAGTCAACGAGAAGTTGCGATGGGAGGTCAGATGATTGGGGGATGCCTGAGAGAGATTTGATGGTTTTCCAGAATTTTTTAGGGTCGTTTAGATTTTTGGAGGTCTGAGATAAGAAATAGTTACGTTTTGCAGCTTTGATGGCAGTTGTGCATTTATTCCTCAGCTGCCAAAAATTCAACCAATCAGTGTCTGAGACAGATTTTCTCGCTGCAGCCCAAAGATAGTCTCTCATGTGTAGGAGGTCAGCTAGTTCAGGAGTAAACCAGGGGCTGTCACGTTCCTTTATCCTGAACTGGCGGAAAGTAACGTGTTTGTTCACAAAATAAATTAAACTATTATGAAAATAGTTCCAAGTGTGTTCACGTTGTTGATTAATAGAATTCGTTGCCAATCAAAGTGGAATGGATCCCAGAGGAATGACTGTTCACAAAAACATTTCAAATCCCTTTTTTAAATTATTTTGGGCTTAGAAGGTGGAAGTTTAATAGTTCTAAGAGCTGCTAT
>JBBPBX010091803.1:0-13862 GCA_038048925.1 Garcialebias charrua
TCAGCAAAATGCCCCACACAATATGGCTCCCTGCTTCTTCCTTGTGCTAAATGTGAAAGTGAAACTTAAGTGAAAGCAATGACTTGAAAGTAGTCTTCATGCACCCTCTGCTGGATACATTTTACAATTACAACTGGTTTCCATCATTTTAGGGGTAAAAATTAAAAGTTCGTCAATTGACCCATATTGGGACATTTATCACCGATACCAATAGGTCCCCAAATGTCTCTATTGGCCTAAATTATTGATCCTATCAATATATCAGTCAGGTTCTATTGGAAAGGAGTTGATCCCAATAAGCTGTCATGTTTAAAGCCCACATCATATAAGAAGACATTCTTATTTTCAGAAGAGCATCATTAGTTATAAAAACAACAACAACAAAAAACACATCTCTAGTTGTTTGTGTTAGTAGCTTTATTCCCTGACCTCTTAATACGCAGTCACAATAAAGGATGTACAAATGTATCCACAAGCTGCAATACCTCTCATTTATTGCTCAATCAATTTCCCTGAAAAGACAAATTTAAGTACATACCTGAAGGCATGTAGAGATGTATAGATTGTGTTTCTGTTCACTGAAAGCGTACACTGTAAGATCTAATTAGTTGACCTTACTTAAAAAAAGTACGCAAACTCGTTGCCTCAAAAAAATTAAGCAAAGTAGTCTTAAGATTAGTGAGTAAGAAAAGCTAATCTTTTTTAAGTTTGCAGTACTAAATCAAGTAGTACAACTGATACAAAAAAAGTAAGTTCAGATAACTCATTAGTCATGCTTAGTGTTAACTTATTTTTTTTAATTTGTGTGGACTGATGTAAATTTAACCCCACTTAGAATTACTAAATACCTACAACTTACTACCAACTCATTTTTTTTTCAGTTAAATTAAATAAATAAATTTCCTAAATGGGTACTTGGTCCTTCCCCTCTCTGTAATTTCCTAGCTATTTTTGCTGTTAAAGGAGCTGTGTGTAACTTTTCTAACAATATATTTTTTAACATATTTCTTCACTCTGTCACGACCTCCTGACATACTGATTTTAGACAAGTAATCTCTGAAAAAAACTTGTCCCCTTGCTTCTCTAAAAGCATTTCTAAAAAGCCAAGGTGACACGCCGTTAACCAGCCAATAAAAACAGAGCTTGAATTTGAATCAGCCAATAAAAACAGAGCTTGAATTTGAATTTTAACAGAGCAAGGGTAACAGAGCCATATTTGGCTCTGAGGGGGAGGGACCAGAAACGTGTCTCTGTTCAAAATTTTCCTAAGTTCCAGCGTGTTCCAGAAATTACATACTGAACCTTTAAATAAAAGGTAAACACACCACAAACATATACTTAAAATTCAGCTGCAATAAAACATTTATTAAATAACTGCATCCTTGACAGTCCAAGAGTGAACAATAACATTTGATATCATTACTTTTCATTCCAATTCACCAATATAAATTTTTTTTTTTTTTTTTTTACACATGTAATAACCTTACAATAATCAAAAACATTACAATTCTACATCCTATTGCTTGAACGATGCTCTCAGCAACACCAGATGTTTGCAACTGTGCGACAACAGAGGCACACCCGTTCAGTATATTATTGTGGTTGGTAGACGGTGGAGTACTTACAGGAAAGTTTGTAGTGGCCGCCTGTGAAGTAGACGGTTCACTAACTTCATTCTGAGTGTCCACATTGTCAGCAGTATTAGTCCAAGCAACGTCTCTATAGAAATGAACAAGATGCACCCCAAGAGTTCTGTGCCTTGCAGGGGATGGTCTTGTGATCAATGATGATGTAGTATCTTTGGATGTTGCTCGTTTTCTCCAACACACAGGAGGAAGGGCTGTCCTGGTTGCACACCACCAAGGAAGGTTTCGACACTGGCTCCCATCTTTGACAAAATGTAAAGAGAAATAATAAAAATCATGAAATATAGAACCGCTACATTCAAATAGCTAACAAAGCCAATAAGAAAATGCTTCAGCACAAGATATAGGATCTGAATAACTGAATAAAATGCAGTACGATTTGCATACCTGTAAAGATCTCACAACATGGTCCACAGCTTGACATGAGCTGATTTTTGCACTCTTCCTGTGGCCTTTGGAGGTAGGTGGAAGAAGTTGAAGCTACATTCTGAGTGTCCACATTGTCCGCAGTATTAGTCCAAGCAGTGTCTCTATGGAAATGAACAAGATGCACCCCAACAGTTCTGTGCCTTGCAGTGGATGGTCTTGTGATCAATGATGTTGTATCTTTGGATGTTGCTCATTTTCTCCAACACACAGGAGGAAGGGCTGTCCTGGTTGCACACCACCAAGGAAGGTTTTGACACTGGCTCCCATCTTTGACAAAATGTAAAGAGAAATAATAAAAATCATGAAATATAGAACCGCTACATTCAAATAGCTAACAAAGCCAATAAGAAAATGCTTCAGCACAAGATATAGAATCTGAATAACCGAATAAAATACAGTACAATTTGCATACCTGTAAAGATCTCACAACATGGGCCACAGCTTGACATGAGCTGATTTGTGCACTCTTCCTGTGGCCTTTGGAGGTAGGTGGAAGAAGTTGAAGCTACAGCAGAATGCGTGACAGGTCACAGTCCCAGCCTAGGGGGAAAATAACAGACACATTCAGATAATACACAACTCATATTTAAAAGAGAAGAGAGCCAAATTAACCAGACTTACCTTTATCTTGTGCCATCAATGTTCTCAGTTCATCATGTTCATCCAAAATAACTTGTTCACCAGGTTTAGCCTGGAGAGCATTTCTCACCATCTATAAGATTAAACATGACAAAGTCAGAATTTCCATCAATATTCATCATCATCAGTTTAACAGCAAAATATTTTTGTACGTAATATTTTACATAATTTGTTACAAAAGCTGCACACCTCTTTAGCTGCTTCTCGTTCAGCATGTGTTGTCGTCCCTCCATTTGTGTGAACAATCACTGTGGAACCAGATGAATCAAGAGGATGCTAGCAAGGAGTCTCCAGAAACGGACACAGATGAGCTTTCTGACATGGTTGACTCCAACGAAGTAGATGATAAATCATGTTGAAGCACAACTGGGAACAGTTGAAAAAATGTATAAGTGCAAAAACATAATTAGTTACAAATATTCATTTATGATCTACTTCCCCAACTACGCTGAACCTCACCTGCTGACTTCTTGGTTGTCACCCTAACAGTAAGGTTCCCTGATATAAAAACTCATGGCATTGAACACCTAATTACCCATTATCTGATGAAGTATGCAACCCTGTTGCTCCACTCAGCTGGCGTGTTGTGTTGCCTTGTCGCTCACATCACAGGTGGAGCTGCAGGATAAAAGATGAAGACAAAAAGGGTAGAAAAGGTGAGGATGAGGATTTAGATGAAGAGGTGATACGTGTGTGGTAGTTCGTGTCTGTTGTGATGCGTTTAATAAAGGCATCAAGTTCAAGAATTACTTTTAAATTTGTCTCTGCACTGCGCTGAGTGGAGCTCTATGGCGCTGGCTCCACTAACAAGCTTAATTTATTTTTTGTTATCCCAACAGTTAAAGTAAACAAATAAAAACAACTAATAAATGGCTCATGTTCATAAAAAGCTTGGAGTTTAGAGCAAGACTCCGTGTGCTATTTCTCCAGTGGTGGAGAAAGTACTCAAACATTGTACTTAAGTAAAAGTACAAATAAACAGACAAAAATGTACTCTAGTAAAAGTAGAAGTACCATATTAATATTTTTACTTAAGTAAAAGTAAATAAATACTTGCTTTTAAAAATACTTAAAGTATTAAAGTAAAAGTACTTGCTGAATGTATTAACTAATGCAATGGTCTACAATACCATTAAGTGTGTGTACTGTATGCATATATTCTGTAATACATTAATAGTGTTGAGCCATTTTAATGAACAATGCTGCAGATAATGCATGTTTTTATTGTGTTTACTCTGTGACACAGTTCACACTTGGACTTTTGATTCTGTGTGCCAGAATTTCAGTGATGAGTTAAATACCATTAAGCAAAATAAGAAAGAGGAATGATTATACCTTTGAAAGTTTTTATTTAACACAAAATAAAACCAATGTGTCATTTTAACTGCAGTAAACACATTTAAGTAAAAGTTGTCTGTTTGAAAAAAGGAGCATTAGACACAACTAACAAAGGAATAGATCACTTCAACTCGTTTGTCATCAACTCTAGTTAAAATATTGTCTAGTCAATCTTGTAATGGATCAACAATGAGCAATACTTTAACTTCCTGACAACATTTTCAAAACTTGGACCTGAGTGTTGAGACATTTGGAGAAATCTCTTGTCTCCTAACATCCCATGAACTGACACATTTTAATATTGCAGCAAGAATTTATTGTTCAAGTTCAGAAGAAGTTGGTTTTCAAAGTTTTTGAGTCCATGTCTGGCTCTTTAGGGAGAGAGAATCTGTCCTGCTGTACTGAACAGTCTTTCAATAGTCTTTCAATAATATTTCAATAGTCTTTCAATAATATTTCAATAAAGCCATGGGTGTTGTGTATCTTCTGGATGAATCTTTGTGGTGGAATCCATTTTGTGTGTGTTAGTGGTGCTGTGGGTGCTCCCAGCTAAATGACTTATACACAAGAATATACATCATTGGTCCAGCTCTTCTTGAAGGCAGGTCTAATGTTACCTGTCCACTTTGCAGTGATTCAGTGGACCAACTCCCCTCTCAACATCAGTTACTTTCAAACTAACGACAAATCAAAAAGTTGCAACGTGAATGTAACTTGTAACTCAACACATTATAGAAATGTAGTGTAGTAGAAAGTACAGATACTTCATGTAAAATGTAGTGCAGTAAAAGTAAAAGTACCCACATTTAATTCTACTTAAGTAAAGTACAGATACATGAAAAATATACTTAAGTACAGTAATAAAGTATTTGTACTTAGTTACATCCCACCACTGTATTTCTCTAGGAACCTTCCAGCAGCAACATGGCCGCCCGTATCTCAGAGCTTGTTTTGATATGAAGAGAACGACATGACAGCTAAACATGTTCACTCAGATGTCCGTCAGATTTTTCTAACAGTTTTAATGTTTGGTTAGCAGGACACCGTGTTATGATGACAGCTACCTTTAGCCTCTCTGTTAGCTAAAACCCCCGCTAGCTTAGCCTCTCGCAAACGTTGCATTTTTTTAATTTATACCATGATATCCAAACGCAACGTTAAGCACACCATGTATATTGCGAAAAGGGAAAATTAATATTGCAGTCATAAAAAAATATACATGCAAAAACTTACGGTACTTTGTCACGATTTAGCTCCAGACTTGATCCTCCCGCTTTCAAGTACGTTTGAAAAAACACGTCACAGACGCATTGAATTCTGGGAGTGACTTCTTCTTCTTCTTGATGAGGTTTTCTTGGCGGTTGGCAAAAAACGTTGAGGTCGCATTACCGCCACCTACCGGTACTGGGAGTAACTCTTGTCAGGCGTTGAACACATGACAGATTTTGGGAAACTAACATTCATATTGTTAATCTAGACCAAAGAAGTGTTGAATTGACTACAGATTTTTAACAGACAACACCAACACTGTAAATCTAACACTTTTGATTTTGCTGTGTACAGCTCTTGTGATAATCATCTCATGTACTCATTACATATGCAGTGATTTAAAATAAAAAAAATATTTTCCTCTCAAATGTAGTGGAGTAAACGTAGAAAGTGATTAAAAAAATAAAAAGAACAGTGGTGCAACTTCCAACACAGAAAGAAAGCACACTTATCAAAAACTTACTTTTTCTAAATGAAACGAGCTCAAGTTAACTGAGCTACTGAGATTTTTTGACCAAAAAGTACAAGTAACTTACTAAAAGTGAGTCTTAATCACTATTTGATGAAAACTAATTTAAGTCAACTTACTATTTTTAATTAAATACCATGTTTCCATTTACAGTGATAGCTTTGACTCTTGACAGTTTGAAACTAGAAGTGGTGGGTTGTCAAATCTTAAAAAAAATTCAGACCATTGGCTTTTTTTTTCTGAGAGACCAAAACATATTTAGCAAATTGTTAATTTGCAGTCACACATGTGCACTTCATAACTTTGTATTGATAATTTCTGTATTTTAAAGAAATAATTTATTTCCTCCAGTTAATAATTTTTACCCTTAAAATTGGTCATTTTTGCCATTTGCTTTGCCTTTGTTACCTTACACATTTATTCTTCAAAATATGTTTCATTAAGCAGGCCTTTGATGGTTGTATGAATAAGAAAAATATGAGAGTTATGATTAGGCCTCATTATCTCTTACAGTTATGGTGCATCATAGTTTCTTTTCTCTGCCAAGTAGAGTGACTGTTGATTAAAGTAAGTCATGCCTCACCCTTTATTATTGTCACACACATCATCTAACCACCAAAGAAACACGATGAGCACAAAAACAAGAGACTTAAAAATCCACTGACATGATTTTTTTACTATTCATAAAATTGCTCAAAATATATATATTTTAATCATTTAAATGTGTTCGTTTTTGCAAACAAAATGATAAATCACTTTAATTTTGCTTTAAAAGTGATTTTGAACTTCAAGCCGTGTTTAATCATGGGAAATCCGATTACACACGAACGCACCATCTGTGACGTAGTGTGCAGAGTGAGAGGCAGAGGGCTCTGGTCTCTTTAATAGCGGACAATTTAAAACCAGATGAATTTAGCAATCTATGTGAAGATTTGAGCTATTTGTCTTCATTTTGGGAAGCAGAAAATAGTTTGGGTGATGGAACAAGAAACAACAGGATCTAATTTAGGTCTGATGCTGTATCAGACTTACTTTCATGTGGAGCTGCTCACACGCGCGCACTGTGACAAGCCCAGAGCTCTCTGCACACTACGTCACAGATGGTGCGTTCGGGTGTAATGGGATTTCCCATGATTAAACACGGCTTGAAGTTCAAAATCACTTTTAAAGCAAAATTAAAGTGATTTATCATTTTGTTTGCAAAAACGAACATATTTAAATGATAAAATATATATATATATATTGAGCAATTTTATGAATAGTAAAAGAATCATGTCAGTGGATCTTTAAGTTTGCTGTAATAAAAAATATTAATTTGTAAAACTGCAATTTGTAGTGTTAGACACATTACGTCTTTGACCCAACACAAATTTGAACTGGAAATGATTCATTACCACAATGTTGGTAGTATGTGATTCATGAGTCCCCAGCCATTGAAAATTATCACAGAGGGCCTTTGTTGTCTTGAATAAATAGAGATATTACTGGGAGACCAGAGTTCATCCCACACCGCCGGCTAGCCACAGGCACACGCTCAGTCTTTGAAAGTGTCTACTTGAACGTTTGACTGGAACACCCGAAGTCAAGACAATTTTGACTGAATATTCTGTTTCAGTTTTCATGACTCTGCCGGGCACTGCATAACATTCAGGGAAAAAGACACGCATGATTTTCTCACAAAACATGTTTTGTCAAATGGGTTACTAAACATCCAGTTTGCTGAGTGTACTGAGTGTACTGCTGTGTTTATAAAAAAAAGAAGCAAATTTAGACATTTTAAATGGTATTTCGCAAAGATCATGTGACAGTTTGATTCTGCAGTCTGGTTAGTTAACAAAACCTCCAAAATAACATCCAATTCATCATCATATCAAAAGGTACAACTTTGCACTCTAATGCGGTAGTAAAGATAAACCCTATTTTAGTAGAACTGTTCTAACACATCTTCTCCAAAAAATTGCACTGTATCTGCAGCTGTTTAGTTTTGTAAATTTGACAGGGCTTGGGGAGTTGTACTTCATTTGTTGTGCGTGCCACTGCAGGTGCGCATTTGGGACTTGAAAACTCCACATCACAGAGGGATCATTTTATTTTTCCTGTCAGAAATGTGAAACTTGGAAATAAATACAGTAATAATCTAGCTGATTTCTGCAGAGTGAATATTTAGTTGCTAGGCAACCGTTTTTGGCATTCAAAAGGAATCCTAAAATAAAAGAGATGGTGGAAGAGGCGGCGGCCGGGTTGGGGTGCGTGTGGCAAAGCAGAAGCATGAGTAGGTCAAAACAGGTTGTAACGGCAAAAAGGCAATTTCCCCTAGGCTTTGTTGTTTTGAAAAAATGGCCTACATGCTGGACAGCTGATTACCAAAACAAAACTATTTGATCAGTATGGGTTACCACTAAGTTTTTTTTTTTACTTAGAGTTCTGAGGGTGATAACATTTCTATTGTTCTTTGATTTAAAATAGTAAAACATTGTGTATTTGACTGGTAAATTGTTTTATCTGCTTGTCTACGTAACACAATTTCCTCACAAAAGTCTCCCACCAGCTACTGTAATTGTTCGTATTATCTCCACACCGTTGTTTTCCTTTGTTCACTCATCATTTTCGACACGTCGTAGCCATTATCTGCTTTTCTCGGCCCCCTGGCAACCAGAGAAGAAGTCCATGACATTGATGCAGAATTTTCTTTACACAATTCCCCATCCAAGTCCATTCTCTTTGTCAGATTGGGAGTTGGGATATTTATAATCTCGAGGCACCAACTAATAGTATTTGCAGAGCCAAATCAGTTTAGAACGTGTTTTTCGTAATGGCTTTCACTGTGTAAGATTGCCTTCGGCCCTGTCTTGAATGGTGGAAGGATGGGTCTAATTTTGGCTAATGGGTGACTCAGCCGCCATCATACCATGTTCCTTAGTGGGCTGCAGATGGTTGGCGGGCCGTGGGTGCAGGAAAGCCACCGTCACACATACCATGGATCAAGTCTGTGACACATGCAGCCAATTCTGGTATTTGTCAAGCCGCATACAGCGAGAGGAGAGGTGGACCTAATGAGACATGCTCAGCTATAGGTGAGCAAAGCACAGAGGAAGAGGTTAATCAGTGGCCAAGCTAATCGAATCATTTGTCATCAGATTAGATTAAAGCATTGAACCGTCCCTCAGGCAGTCACAGAGCGATCGCTGCAGTTTGCAAGCATCAGATAAATGCAAAATCATACGGTGGGATAAGCGGCTGCTTGCTTTTGCTTGAACTCAACTTATCTGCACGTGCCTGAAGAGAGATATAATGTTATGAATAGCAACTGGAATACTAGGAGGCATGTTTGGCCCTGCACGCTGCGGGATGTTCAAGGAAGATGAACGGGTGGGTGGGGGCGACACCTAACAATGTGCTGGTTCCCAGTGGGGAGTGTGACGGAGGCCAAGCAGGAGTGCTGCAGTGCTTAGTTTACATTCCACTGAGCTGGCTAAGCTTCACTAACTTCTATTTTTCTTACGCACGCACGCACGCACGCTGATATATTTGGGATTTCTCATACACCGTATAGATCCCTTGTTCCACTTTGCTCTTCACAAAATTCCCAGATATTCTAAGACTCTCCTTCACATTTTTTCCTCACATCAACGGCACAGACTGATAACAAACCGTCTCATCTGTACCACCTCACCCCACCCCCTTCAGCTGCCAGGTAACCTTGGCAACAGCGTCACTTCACTTCACTGTGATGGAGTGTGGAGGAGGAAGGGAAGGTGCTGGGAGGTTGCAGCACAGAGGAGTCGGTCCCAGGGGACGATCCTGCCAGTTTACAGGTGTACAGAGCAGCATAGACGTGCTTCAACACCTCCCACACCCCCCACCACCACCACCTCCAGAGACTGATTATCAGAGGTCAGAGCTCTGGTCTTAGAACTACAGGCCCGGGGTGTGCAACCTGTCAAAGATCAGCAGCATGACCTGAGTGCATACAGGGCTTGTTGGGTTAGTTAGGAGGCAACAACTGTCTGCTATGGATTGTTTGCGTGCGAGCCATTTAGGGATCAAAAAGAGCATTAACATCTGTTTGAAGAAATCAAAATCTTCACACATTGATTTGAACCTGCCAGCTGTTCTAAGAAAATTAAAATCCCCTCAGGTAATTTTTTTTTTCTTAAACGTAGCTGATGTGGTTTGTGCTGAAATGATGCTCCAGTTTTTGAGTGCAGCTCTGTGCACTACCATGTGATGTGTATCAGGGGTGTAAAAAGAGCCTGTGAGGATAAAACATCAAGATTTCAAGTCAAGTTGAAAACTGTTTTACAAACCTTCTAAAAAAAATGCCTCTTAGGTGTGCTATTTTCTTGTTTTAGTTTGTTCTTAGCAGTGCTGGGCAGCGCTAATCCAAAAATTAGTTCCGCTATTTCTAAAGCACTTATTGATTTATTTAGGTCCACAATTTCAAAAGCACTTATGTATTACCAATGCTAGCGGACGCTAATGCTAACACGCTAACCGCCATTTTGAAGAGGGCAACTGGCGAAATAATTTTTTTAATCCAGCAGATTTGACCATTTGAACCGGTTAAGCTCAGAAAAACCTTGTGCTATAAAGTCAGATAAGAAATATATTTTTTCTCAGCAAAGAAATAATTGTTTTTACCGTGTTTTCATGGAAAGTCCTTATCTTCTGTGGCCGTCGCGGCCGCCATTTTGAAGAGGGCAGTGGCGAAATACTTTTAAAAATCCAGACGCGTCGCGTAGGCCGCTGAGAAACATCCATAAGTTCACCCTCCATGTTAAAAACTCTTCGTCTGACTCTTCGAAAACAAGCAATAAGGCTGCAGAGTAACACACTGGCTGCTAACTGAGAGCGCTCGCTCTAGTAAAGAGACTGAGGGGACGCTTTTTTGTCACGGACCACATCCGGCGCTGACAGGATATGGTCTGTTAGCAGTCGTCCGGGCCTGTAAATAAGTTTTTTCGGTTTTACTGATAGATAATTAGTTATTAGCGGTACTGCATTTTAAATAAAAATAGCGCAAATCCGCGTATGAATTATAAAAGTTAGTTAATCCGCTGTAAAGCTAACAGATTGTTTAGGTACGCTATAAGCGGATTAGCGCATTAGCGCTACCCAGCGGTCTGAAGCCCACCTTTGGTTCTTAGCCTCTTTTTATTATACTTGTGGTTTTTAATGTTTGATCTTTTATTTGTTGTATTGCAACATTTCCTGTTTGTGAAGCACTTTGGTCAACATTTTTTTTATTTTTAAATGTGCTATTACAAATACAATCAGCATTGATATTGACATTTCCAAAAATACCATCTCATAAGGTTTCCTAGTGAGATTATCATTAAAGATGTCTCCACAATCTTTAAAGTTTGTGTGGCAGCAGCTTAAACAAACCGATCAAGCACTAGGACTGGTGTAGTCATGTTCACAACTTTTCTCTTGCTGGCATTAAGACTCCGATGCACATCTATTTGAAGCAGCATAGACTTAATACAATGGTATATCAGCTAGGAAGTGGAGAAAATTTAGGTTTAAGTCCCTCTTTACAATTCAGATTCTGACAGATGTTCATCAGAGCAGATCACAACTGAAATATTTGATCCAAAGCATTGTTTTCTTTTATTCTGCAATAAGGTAAAATATAAGAAGTTGTGTCTGGATTTCTACTTAGGGCTTTTTAAGCTGTTTTGATGGCCAATATGTTTTTATTAGTAATCAATAAATTAGTGATTAAAAAGGAGCACAAAATACATTATATATTCCAGTACCGGTAAATTGTTTGTTCTGACTGATAAAACAGCTCAAAAGACAAAAGTTAATTCCATATTTTTTGCATGAATACTTTGACATAAGAAGTGTGATTATCATAACAAAGCTAAACAGGTGATCATACTGGATGGCTGGATGGAAAAGTTACCCCTCCATCAGTTTTTAAAATTGTGGCTCCTTGTGTAAATGAGTTAGATCCCCCTGGGTTTAAAGGTTTTATAGATTTAATGAGAAGTTAGAAGGTCATTTGGAGTTGAAGCATCGTTCTAAGGTCTGAAGAGAAATGTCAGTACTGTATGCTGAGTTTGAGGCAAACCAAAAATCTTTAAAATAATAAAACCTTGCCTCATCTCAGGGACTCAGTATCTCATTACCACTAAAGATGTAATTAAAGAGTATTTAGGCACAAAAACATATTTCGCTGTCTTCATAACTAGAACCTGAAGATCAGCATTTTTTTTCTGTATCTTCAAATGTTGGTTTAGGTTAGGGCTGGACAATATGGCCAAAACTTGTATCACAATATATTTCTTAATTTCTGTCAATACGGTATAATTCCAATACAAAAATAAACAATATAAAAGCCTCGGAAAAACTGCCAAGAATGCCCACAAAAGATGCTTGTGAAACTAAAACGTATTTTGCCAAGTCTATGAAACTCTTCAAGTATAATATTTTAGAGATACAAACTGTACAAATAAATTAATGTTCACCTTTTATTTGTATTTAACCTTCAAAGAAATTTGAATCATCGT
Source organism: Garcialebias charrua (assembly GCA_038048925.1). NCBI lineage: Eukaryota > Metazoa > Chordata > Actinopteri > Cyprinodontiformes > Rivulidae > Garcialebias > Garcialebias charrua. The sequence goes on from JBBPBX010091803.1 coordinate 12,309, forward strand.
CAAATAAACATAAAACATGCATCACATAAAACATCACATAACGTGCTAAAACTCATATCACCGTTATTGAATGAAAGTATATCGTTATATATATTGAAATTAAATTATTGTCCAGCCCTAGTTTAGGTGCAAAAAAAAAAGACATTTGTTTCTTCACACATTCTTGACTTAAACACCATAACAAGGTTAACAAAACGGCAGCAGGAGAATGAATTTTGAACGACTATGGTCCTGTATGCAGGATAGGCAATGAAAAGGAAGAGATTGATGAAGCCAAACGTGTTATTTTTTTAAAGGTTTACTGACATGAATTTTTTTACTATTCATAAAATTGCTCAAAATATATATATTTTATCATTTAAATATGTTTGTTTTTGCAAACAAAATGATAAATCACTTTAATTTTGCTTTAAAAGTGATTTTGAACTTCAAGCCGTGTTTAATCATGGGAAATCCGATTACACTCGAACGCACCATATGTGATGTCACACTGGGCAGAGGGCTGTGGTGTCTTTAATAGCGGACAATTTAAAACTGGACGAATTTAGCAATCTATGTGAAGATTTGAGCTATTTGTCTTCATTTTGGGAAGCAGAAAATAGTTTGGGTGATGGAACAAGAAACAACAGGATCTAATTTAGGTCTGATTCTGTATCAGACTTCCTTCATGTCGAGCTGCTCATACCTGCGCACTGTGACAAGCCCAGAGCTCTGCCCGGTGTGACATCACAGATGGTGCGTTCACGTGTAATCGGATTTCCCATGATTAAACACGGCTTGAAGTTCAAAATCACTTTTAAAGCAAAATTAAAGTGATTTATCATTTTGTTTGCAAAAACGAACATATTTAAATGATAAAATATATATATTTTGAGCAATTTTATGAATAGTAAAAAAATCATGTCAGTGGACCTTTAAGCCTTGCCTTACAATAGTCATGGTAACTGACACTCAGAGCTGAAATACCTTTTGGTTTGTGACAAATAATAAACAAATACCTGCAATGTATACAGTAAGGCTCAACAAATCCATTCTATTCACAACGCATCAAGACATCAACTCAAGAACGGTTATTGTTAGTTACAGTCAAGTAACAAAACTTGACATTCAGTTTTCAAAACATCGAGGAAACACCTCACTTTCTTGCTCCACATTCAGACAACTAGAGACAGGGTACTTATGCTCATAACTGCAAATCAGCTGTCCTTTTATTTATTTATTTTTTACCTTGAAATGAATTTCAGGCAGCCTTATCATTTCTATGAAGTAACTGCAGTGATGTTTTTTTCTACTCCATCTCTGCTGACACATAGGCGTATTTGTTTAGATTTTAAATGAGTTTTATTGCCTTTCAGCTTCATGGTTACTGTGCTTGACGCCGTGCACGTCGCACCGCCATATAAGTCGCATCAGTCCAAATATGTCTAATAAAGTGGAAACAACATAAATGTGTTGCTTCGCTGTACAAGTCGCATCTATTATGCATCACGTTGCATCAACCCGGAAACTTGGGTCGGTGTTGTGCCAAAAATTGATTGGCTGCCAAATGGTGGC
>JBBPBX010091805.1:3291-13861 GCA_038048925.1 Garcialebias charrua
GTAATCTAAGCAGTGATGTAATCCTTGCTGCAGCCACTATAATACGTTACATAACCGTATAAAAGGCTTACGTCCTGTTGGGTTCAAAGGGTTCATTCTGTGTTATTGGCTGTTTTGTCCAAACCACATGTGGAAGGATTATTACATAAAGTAACAAAATAAGTATTAATACGGAGCTCAGAACAGCAGGGCGTGTAAAATGTTGTGTCTTTCAACATTTTCAGTGTGTTCATTGTTGTCAACCAGCTACACTGCACCGACAGGAGCTTTTCGTTAATTCATCTAGATGCAGAGCAGCACTGTATTACACAAATGTCTAATATTCAGCAGTAAAATGTCTCCAGTCAAGTCACAGCACACCTCCTCAGCCCCCAACTGCTGTGAGGGAAGAGGAAAAAGATTTTGATTTGGTTGTGACTGGCAGCTCATGTAACCACTGCAGCTAGGACAGAAAGAGCTGAACATGAGCCAAAAGCTGCAAAGCCACGTTAGGCCCTTTAGTGTGTGCATGTGTGTGATGAAAAAAAGAAATGTATGTGCACAGTATGCAAGCATGTGCGTGCCTGTGTTTAACTGATTTACTGAACAGTTAGGGTCCTTGAGTTAAGAAAAAAAAACAAGTAGGAGAATGGATAAAGACAGATCAACAGTGAGACAGACTCAGAGTCTAAAAGAAAAAAAAAAGATTAAATAGAAAGAAGTAGGTTAATAATCTTAAAAGACAGAAATAAGAAGAAAGGAAAAGGCCATGGTAAAGAATTAAAACATAAAGAGTTTTTCCACTTCCTGTTTTGTTTCTGAGGCACCGAGTAGTGAGAGGTCTGAAAGAGAGAAAGGCTAATGAGTTCCAAGCCCAGACGGCCGGCTGCTTGGAGGACACTGCAAAGAGATGAAGAAACCAAGACGTTGCCCTGAACAGAAAACAAAGTGAGAGACACCGTCAGGAGAACAACCAGGAAGAAAGACGAGGATCTAAGAACAGAGCGAGGAAAGAACAGACGAAAAGCCTGACAGTGAGTAAGAAGGAGAAACAAGATAAGGGAAGAGTGGAAAAGACAGAAGCAGAGAGAAAAAGAAAAACATGGAGTCTTGATTCTGGTTCCAACAGCCAGCATCTGTTTGGCTTGGACTCAGAAAAGTCTAGTGTTTCACCCAAAAGCACCTGGGGGAATGCTATTCCAGGCTGCATGGGCTTCTATGAAAAACTGTTTTATGTGGAAAAGTGGATATGGAGGGAACCGGAGGAGAAGAGGCAACATGGGAAGGAAGGAGAGCAAGAAACAAGAGGAAGGAGGGAGGGAAGGAAAAAAGGTGGAAGAGCAAACGAGGAGAAGAGAGGGATAACTTGGAGAGAAGAAATAAAGAATTTAAGAGTCTGAATGACCTGAAGAGATTCAATTTCAACGAGGGCTCTTTGAAACAGTAAGGCAAAGCGTGAACATTTGATAAAAGAAAGGAACAAAGCTTGTCAACATCTTCTGTTGCAAACAACGCTCCTCCAAGTTTAACCCCGCAACACCTCGGATCCATTCAAAACTCTGCAGTGTGGCGGCTGCGTAATGAGGCAACCGCAGAATAAACAGCCATGAACAGAAGATTTGTGTCTCTCCAGCATCTGGACAAGGACAGCTGTGTTGTAGCTCTCACCCTGGGGGCTCCTCACCTGTCAGTCAGATGGCTGAAACTCCCTGAGGGACACCAAACAGCTGGCAGACAGGTGTTTGCTGTCCATCTCCTGATACACACCTTTGTGTGTCTGTGTATGCTCATGATTGTGTATCTCTGGTGTGTACAGCTTGGACTAGTCTGGTGGATCTCAACCATTTTCTGTGGGGCCTCTCCTTTAGACAAAGAAAAGTGTTTGTCCCCAAATGGTCACAATATATGGCATACTACGTCTTGGTTGGACCATTGTATCACTACATCAGATGCTCATGCTGCTTTGGTATACATTAATATCTTATATAATGTGTCCACTGTTGATCACATCCCCTTTGAGCTGGCAATTAGATTTGATTATATACCTGCAACTGTAAATGTGGACAATAATCAAGTTCAGACACGTATAGACTGGTCTTCTTTATCTGCGGAACAAATAGACCATTACTATGCCCAAACTGATCATTTGTTATGTGACATTAAACTACCAAGAGAGGCGGTTGCTTGTACAGACTGTAACTGCTCTAATATTGGACATAGAAACGATATAACTCAATTTTATTCTGACATAACTGAAGCGCTACTGGGAGCTAGCCTGCCTTATAATAAAAGTAACGTAAAGATTAAAAATAAACCAGGTTGGAACACATACGTGTCTAAATACCACAGTGAAGCCCGCAAAGCTACTACCAATTGGGCTCTAGCAGGTAAACCCAGGCATGGTCCTATATTTGAACACAAAAAGCTGTCTAATGCAAAATACAAATATGCATTACGCTTCATTAGACGGAATGAGCAAACCATGAGGGCTAATTCCTTGGCAAAAAAACTTGTAGGAAAGGACACAAAAGCCTTTTGGAAAGAGGTTAAATCTATAGGAAATAATAAATCCACTCTCCCTTGCACTGTCGATGGTGCCTCTGGGGCAAATATGTGTAAGAATTAATGAGGAGGTCAATATTAATACTGATCTCCTTTTTATCTTAATTAATCTACTTATTCAGATTGAATAGTAAATGTTCACGGATTCTGTTCTTTTTCAGTTTACCCAATATTTCTGTGATCTTTATGATGGATAAATAAACAGAGCCATTAAGTGACAAAGACGTTAACTTAGTTTGATATGTCAAAGAGACACTATCATTTATTTAAAATAAATCAACTAAATTAACACCATTACACTTGATTGACATGATTTCACTTTCTTTCAATTCAAATACGTCAGCACACTTAAATTTAACACAACAGACATAAATATTGGATGTTAACATATTTAGTCTGTGGGCATTTCAGCTTAAAATAGTTTCCAGCTTAGATAGAGAGGGAAAAGGTTTAGGAGGAGAAATTTATGGAGGAAGAAAAGTTAAGAGTCAGGGAGTTATCTTGATGTGTTTTAACCAGAAACATGGCAGTTCTCCGGCCGATTAAAGCTACACGTTGGTACCCTTGGCAAAGCATTTGACGACTTGTTACCTCGTGAAGATGGTCAGTCTCCCTCGGTCCAGTTTGGTCAGTTCGTTTACCATTCTCAGCGTCTCCAGACGTGCGCCTTGACTCGAACCGAAGTAACGGCAGCTCCTGGTGCTGTTGTTCAAGATAAGACGTTCCTTAAAGGAATGTCAATAAAAGAGAGCTTTTCAGCTGTTGAAGATGGCTTATAACTTGGCATGTTATAAGTCTTTAACTGAATGACATGGTCATTAGCGTGTTGACCAGACGATCATCAGTTCTTTGGAGAAGACCATAGTTTGAGGCTTACTCCAGCAGACTCTTAGAGAAAGTAAGATGTGAAGGTTTTAACTGAGACGTGACCCAGAAAATGTGTTCTTTCTGATTGGCCGAATGGCATCATAAGTTGATGTGAGGATGACATCAACATGTTGAAAGGGGGTCAAAAGATTAGTTTGTCAGAAAGATAAAGTGTTAGTTTCAGATGTCAGCATTTTATCATAAAACTGATTCCTTTGCTTTAACACTTTAACAAAATACTGTTGGTTTGATTAAAACAACGTCATTAAGCATCACATATGGGACCTATTAATGATAATAGCTTGATTATTAAATAGGACAAAAACAAAAGTCTTTGGGTGTCTAGATTGTCCTGAGCTCAAGCTAAAATGAATGAGATAAAGTGTTCCTTTTATCTTCACATGCAAGTTCGAGAGGAGAGGAGAAATCCTCCATGTACAACATTTTGAATTAAGCAGAGTATTTGATTTATCTGACATTAAAATGTACTGATGCTCTTACAAATAAAATTATTCTTTTGATCACATCAGCCTAAAATCAAAGATAGAAATAGTCTCTTATTGGTGACTATGTTATCAGATTATAGCTAAATGAATAATTTTGTAGTAAATGTCTTGCTTTACTGAGAGGTCAGTAAAGGTCATCACTGGACAGTTCAAAAGTACACAGGTGTCTTAAAAGTGGACAAGGTCATGTCCACTACATCTCCCCCCTTTTGGAAGCCATCGCCAGTCCTTGGGGATGGGGTCCAACACGAAAGGAAACCTTGAACTGTCTTTGATCTTGAAGTAATCCAGCAAGTGGAAAAGAAAAATCAAAAATTATAATCCCATAAAGTTTTGGAAATTCCATACTGTTCGGAGGTAATCCCATTGCGAAAAGCTTTTAATCCTTTGGAAAACAAAGTCTGTTAACTCTTGGAAAACAAAGTCTGTGATCCCTTGGAAAGCAAAGTCTTATAATCCACAGCGGTAATTCCACAGCAGTAATCCACAACGATTAGTTTTGTTGATTGATCAGCAACAATTGTTTTCATAATCAGCATGTAGAGGGGATCCCTCGATTGACGCAGAGGAGGCGGCCCTTGGATGAAGGTTGAAGACCAAGCGTTGGAGCTGCAGGTCCCCACATCGATGGTTGGAGGCTGGTTGGTTTCCAGTCCGTGCCACTCTGGTTCTATGTGTCATGCATTTATGTGGTTTTTAAGGTGGGCTTATGATTGGGATTTTACATTAAGCCTTACCTATATGCACCTGGTATGTAAGCTATCATGGTTTAGATCAGCTACAATTACCAATTAAGGGGTGGATCAAATCTATAAATTAGGTATAGGGATCTGTACCTATAGAATTTTGGAGGGCTTCTGTAACGAAGGCCTCTAATTCCAAACTATTCCTCCATTCATTACTTAGTTTAGGTTAAACTAAAATAGAAAAATGAAATATAGTTTGATCTAAATGTCTGTTGTCTTTTAGACGCACGACGTAGGATTTGGTATTCCTAATAAATTTTGAAGTCTATGGCGAGACTCATCAAAATGAATAGACAATCTAGAATAGAAACGATCGAATCGGTTCAATTTAGAAATTGTGAGGTCAATATAGTTTATGGTACCTTGAGTAGCTTTAAACTACATTGACTCTTCGACGATTGAGATTTAACAAAACGAACTGCATGTTGGCATAGTTAAATCCATATCATTCATTAACCAATGTTAATACAAAACCTTTTTGGCTGGGAGTGTTCAGAACCAAAACAATATCTCAACTAACGACAACAGTAATGACTAAACAACACGGAAACAACGTTTCACTGCTTCGACACACTCTTGTCATCAGATTCCAAAGATGTAACACACAAGAAAACAGGTCTCAACTTTATGACCGAGGTCAAATTAAATCTCGTGGATTTAAACAGTTGTTAAGGTTAGTTTTTTTGTTGTGAGTTTAGGCTTAGCGTTTCTAAGTTCAAATTGGACAATGTGACTTATAGGGTGGGAAATTACGGTAGTTTAAACCTGATTAGTTTATTTACTAACTTGTGCTTGGACGACCTTATTATCCCATGAAGTCGGTGTGTTTGTGAGATCTTTATCTTTTGTGGAGTCATTGAACGCCTTGTAAGGTTTGATCTGATTTCGATGTACCCATTTAGCAATTGGCTCTTTGCGGCCTTTGCTGATTTTGATTTCGTAGACGACTGAGGACACTTTGTCTGTTATCAGATGAGGTCCAGTCCACCTGGGCATTAGTTTGCGGGCGAGAGTTCCGGTCTCGGACTCTCCTTTCCCGGTTGCTGGGGCGAACGTATAGTACCAGACTCTGTCTCCCACTTGGAGTTCATTGTGAGAGGCCTTCTGGTCGTAGTACGCCTTACGTCCTTCAGCGGATTTTTCCAGGTTTTTCTGGGCGAAAGCAAAAGTGTTTCTGAGGTGTACATTCAAATCTTTCATGTATTGTTGTGTGGTGTAGGCTGTCGCCATGGCGGCGTCGCCTGGTTGGTACAACAGGTGTAGAGGGAGAGTCATTTGTCGACCGGTCATCATCTCGAAGGGAGAGATGCCAGTTGATGTGTGTGGAGTGGCTCTTATGGCCATGAGGACCAGAGGGAGTTTCACGTCCCAGTCCTTGTGGTTTGCAGCCACGTATTTCTTCAAAATACTCACCACAGTTCTGTTTGCTCTCTCTACTTGGCCTGAAGCCTGTGGGTGGTAGCCGACATGAAAGTTAGCCTTGACGCCTAGCGTCTTCCACAGTTCTTTCATCACTTCACCTGTGAAGTGTGTACCTTGGTCTGAGTTCACCCGAAGGGGAAGTCCAAACCTTGAGAATATATGATTCATTAACAACATAGCAGTGGTTTGTGCTGTGTCGTTAGGAGCTGGTAGGCATTCTACCCATTTGGTGAATGCACAGGTTACCGTGAGAAAATATTTATTTCCTCTAGAGCTCTTAGTGAGTGGTCCAACCCAGTCGATCTGGAGGTCAGACCATGGGAATGCAATGCCTCTGCTTTGCAGTGGTGCTCTGTGAAGTGGTCTGGTTGGCTGAAACTGGCCACAGACCACGCACCCTTCAATGTAGTCCTTGACATCCTTTTTCATTCCAGGCCAATAGGCAATTTGTTTTAATGCCGTCAGCGTGGCTTTATCTCCTTTGTGTCCTGCGGACGGGAGATCATGGGCATGAACTAACATCACCCCCCTTTGGTCATGGGGAACCACGAACACAGGTGAGGACGTTGGTCCATGAGCGAAAGTTAAGATGCCCTTGATTAGTTTTAGCTGTTTGCGCAGCTGATAGAGGACCTTAAGGTCTGGATCGGAATCCAGGTCGTCTTTAGACGGACTATTTTTGTTCGGATCGGTCAGGTACAGTATCATGGAGTTGATAGCAGGATCCGACTTTTGTAGTTGGATGATGTCTGGGTCAGTCAGTGCGGGTCGTACAGAGACTGCGTTGTCAGCAGGTCTGGCTGCGGCCTGGGCACGTGTGACTGCCATAACCCTGACCGTAGGTTGTATTGACAGAGTCTTGATTAACCAGGAGGGGTCGAAGGACCATAGAGGACCTTCGTCGGCTCCTTCTTTGGCTAAGGAATCTGCAATGTCATTGTAGTGCTTGTCATCGCCTGGGACTCTAGAATGCCCTGGAACTTTCTTCCAGTAGATCTGTAAGTCGTGTGATGTCACCAAGTGATCACACGCTATGAAAAGCTCTTTGTGTTTGACCACTTTTCTGTCGCTTGTTAGGAAACCGTTCTGTTTCCACACAGCGAGGTGACAAGCGAAACTCAAACGAGCATAGTTAGAGTCAGTGCAGATAACTAGCGTCTTGATGGAGCGTTCTACTACCATCTGGAGAGCTATTAGGATTCCTGCAATCTCAGCATACTGAGAAGTCTGAGAGCCTAATTTGTAGCTGAAAGTTATCTGTTCTTGGTCTTGGAGGAGAACTCCTCCAACACCTGCTCTGCAGATCTTGTCGCGGAGGAATGAAGATCCATCCACGTACAACGTTGTCATATCTTTGCAGATATTGTCATCAAAGAAGTGGTGATTCGGGTCTTCAGTTACTGGGGGTTTTACCTCAACCGGCGGCTGGGTGGCTGGTACATCTTGTGTACACTTCTGGCAGATTGCCAAGTCCGTCCCCAGATGTGACTTCTTGTTTTGACCATAACGTATGTCTAGGTTAAAACTTTGAAGCGCCATGAGCCACGTTGCAACACGTGAGTTTGTCACCACACCATCTCTGATGCGTTCACTGTTAAGAAAGGTCACTGGCTGGTGTTGTGTTTCCACAATGATTTTCTGTCCACCAATGTAGCTGGAGAAATGTTTAACTGCCCACACTGTGGTCAGTAAAGCTTTCTCACAGTCTGAGAATCTCAACTCGGGGCCTGCCATCGTTTTGCTGGCATAGGCTACTACACGTTTGTCTCTGTCGTGTATCTGGTACAGACCTGCACTTATGCAATGAGCTGAGAAGCCCACTTCCAAGTAAAACTCTTTGTTGTAGTCTGGGTAGACTAAACAAGGGGCTGACTTGATCCTGTTTATAAGAGCGTCCATTGCCTGTTGCTGTTTGTCAGTCCAAACAAATGGTACGTCTTTTTTAAGGAGTTCAGTCAGTGGTTTCGCAAGGTCCGCATAGTTTTCGATGAATTGGTTCGAGTAGTTACACACGCCCAGAAAACTTTGTAGTTCTTTGAGATTGGTGGGGACTTTGAGATTGTCGAGGCCTTGGGTGCGAGTCAGCTGTGGTTGTACTCCGTCAGGACCTACAAGTAGGCCAACGTAGTCCACTTTGGTTCTGCACCATTGGCATTTTGACAGTGATATCTTAGCACCAGCAGTTGTCAGCTGATTCAGAACGTGGTCGATCTCAGCCAAATGTGAGTCCAGTGTTGGCTGCCTCAAAAGGACATCGTCCACGTAGATCAGTGTTCCACGCTCGTGGGCGTCTGGACATGCTTTGTTCAAGAAGATGTTGAACTCTGCAGGTGAGTTAGCGTAGCCAAAGGGACACCTGTTAAAGGTGTACTGACGGCCACCAAAAGTGAAAGCTAGTTTGTACTGGTCCTCGGCGCGCACAGGGATGGTCCAAAAACCAGAGGCGACGTCGAGAGTCGAGAAGTACTTACCATTGGTGACCTTGGGCAGTTCCTGTTGGAGTTGCGTCATAGGCCATCTGGATAAGGGAACTTGTTTGTTTAGCTTTCTGTAGTCTATAGTGAGTCTCCACTTACCATTAGGTTTTAACACCGGCCATAAAGGCGCAGAGTAAGTGCTGTTACAGTATCGGATGATACCTTTTTCTAACAGGTCATTAATGATTTCTCTGATAGGTTGATGTGCTGCCAGAGGAATCTTGTACTGTCTGACAAATGCAGGGGGAGCATTAGGCGGGGTTGGGATGCTCACTGTGTGGAGCGTGGTCAACCCACAATCCATCGAGTCAGTTGAGAATGATTTCTCATATTTTAGAAGAACTTTGCGAAGTTTGTCCCTTTCTTCATCAGTTTTCAGGGCGTCGGCTTGGGCGACCACCTGGTCAATCTGTGAAGCAACTGAGAGGGGTTCTTGTTCTTTGGGGAGCTCCAGTGAGTCCCCTTCAGTGTCGTAAAACCTGTCAACAGGTAGTGCACTGTAAGTTTGGGGGCATAGACTGACTCCTTTGTTGAAACCGAACCGGTTGACTGTGTCATGGTCGGAATCATTGGGGGAGAAGAGAGCTATGGCCTGTGTTGGTTTCGTGAACAAGACTTGCCCCGTGTGTTGATTTGGGATCAAGTTTTCTGGGAGTCCTCCCAGAAATGGAATGCTTAGCTCAAAATCATGAAAATCAGTAGAGATCAACCATCCTAGCTGTGTGTTTTTTGGGATCAGTACCTCTTCTGTGCTTGTGTTGCACACAGCAACAGTCGTGGTTCTGCAGTCGAGGGTCACTTGGAATGTGGCCTCCATGGACAGTCCTAAGTTGAAAAACATAGGAGATGGTTGAAAGTATGCCTGTTTTGTGCTAATAGCTTGTCCTTTCATGATGTGACACATCACCGGCTTGTTCATAACCTGAGGTGGTACCGCAGTGTTATGGCTGTTAGCAATCTGACAGACCTCTGGAATGGTCTGTCCAGCCTTAAGGTTCTCTGTTGTTAGCACAGGAGAGTCCTTTGTGGCTGTGTCTAGTGACCACAGTACATTGTTGTTGATGTCCACTCGGACACCTAACCTTACCAAAATGTCGGAGCCTATGTAGGTTGCATGTGGTAAGTTCGGGACCACGAGGAACGGGTGATCCAGTACTCGTTGGTTCCAGATCAGTTTCAGGTCAATGATCCCTTTTGCGGTCATTACCTGTTTATCGATGGGGTCCAACGAAAAGCGGAAAGCCTTTTTGTTCATTTCTAGACCCAACTGTTTTTTAACCAAGGTTCCATAGAAAGCTTGGCTGATCGCTGATTTCTCCGTCCAAGGAGACAAAACAGCATCATCGGTGTGGGATCCTTGGATCTCAACACCTTTGACTACCTGCGGTAGGTAGTGTTCAGTGAGTGCTGACTGTTTCAGCTCGCAGAGGAGGCTCTCTTGTTGGGCCTTTTCTGCCTCACCTGTTGCTGAAGGTTCACTTACCGGGATTGTGCTCTCGTTGGAGGACCCCTTTGTGCCTTCCGCGGTACCTGCTGTAAAACAGTCAGTGTCACCATGTGTAGGCATATCGATCGGCAGTGGTTGGCTCACTCTGGTCCACATTGTTTGATCGCCATAATCTATAATCGCGTCAAAGCGGTTTATAAAGTCTTGGCCAACCAAAAATGGGAATGAGTCAACGGTGGACACGTGTACCGGGTGGTATAGCGTCATTTCACCAATCTGCATATGAACCATGGCTATAGCTGTAAGGGTTGTACTCGTCTCTGAGAGTCCCTGTAGTACTACAGCACATTCTTTGAGGGGTATTTCCCTGTCAACCCCGCTAGCGGCTATCCTTAGCTCCTTCAACAGTGTGGGAGACATAATGGTTATGTCAGCCCCACCATCCAGGAGGGCCTCTTCTGTGAGGACCCCTTCTAAAGTGATTGACAGGTAAGCCTTCTTAGCGGGCCCCTTCCTGATAATGTTACACAGGAACCTATCAGGTTTTTTTCGACGTTTGTTACG